>QLPN01002059.1:0-42515 GCA_003314395.1 Albatrellus ellisii | reverse complement strand
CTCCATAGCTGGAGAGGCAATTGGAATTGGTCTGTAGATAGATAGAGTATTATTTTCTTTTATTGTCTGTTGCAATAAGCTATATATACTTTCACAGATGATGCTTTATAATTCAATGTTGCAACACAACAGGTTTTTACACTAGTGCCCAATAATCTATTCAACTCCTTCATCATTTTGGAAGCAAACTGGGGACCACAATCAGATAAAATCTTTTTGGGTAATCCATGGTACTTCCAAACATTGTCCCTGAACAATTGTGCTATGCCTTCAGCAGTGACATTGGATGTTGTTGCCATTGTGTGAATCATTTTTGAAAAACAATCAACAACCACTAGAATTGAATCATATCCTTGGCTGTCTGGTAATTGTGTGATAAGATCTGTAGATATGATTTGCCAAGGATGATTGGGTATTTCATTTGGAGTCAATTCTCCTTGTGGTTTTTGCGTGATTGTTTTTGTTCTTTGACATATGTCACAGCTTTTGATGTATTTTCCAATGTATGCTGCCATTCCTTTCCACCAAAATGTCCTCAACACTATCTCCAGTGTTCTCCATTGTCCTGGATGTCCTGTGATTGGGGTGTCATGACATTGTTTGATGACATCTGCTCTACAGCTATCTGGGACAAGGATTTTATCTTTGTAGGTGAGTAATCCTTTTGTGTTTTGTCCCCATCCTGCTATAGTAGCCATTTTGCATTCATCTGCTGACAATTCTACCCACATCTTGACATCTCCATCTTTCTCCTGTTCATCTGCAATCTTTTGAAGGAGTGGAATATTGTTTGTTAATACTGCTTGTATGTGATTTGGTTTGGTGAAAAACTCAGGTTTAAGCAGTATGACATTCTTATTGTCATGTTCCACCCCCTCTTTATGATCCACTCATCTTGAGAGGAGATCAGGTTTGGCTGAACTCTTCCCCAGTCTGTGGGAAAGGTGAAAGTTGAACCTAGAAAGAAATAGAGACCATCAGGCCTGGCGATGGTTCAATTTCTGGGCACTCATAAAGTACTCTAGGTTTTTGTGATCCATGAGGATCTCGACTGTACTATCTGTTCCTTCTAGATAGTGTTGCCATTGTTCCAGCATGTGTATGACAGCTAACATCTCTTTGTCATAGATGTCATAATTCCTCTCTGCAGGTGACAACCCTTTGCTGATATATGCAATGGGATGCCATTTTTTGTCATCTCTCATCTGTGATAAAATGGCACCAGTAGCATATCCTGAACTGTCTGCTTCTACAAGATATGGGTGATGTGGTTCAGGAAAGACTAAAACAGGTTTTGAGCATAACACTGTTTTAAGGTTTTCAAAAGAGTCTTTCTGTTCTTGATCCCAATGCCACATACTATCTTTTTGTAAAAGAACATTCAGGGGTTTTGCTATGTTGGAGAATCCTTGAATGAAGCGATGATAGAAGTTGGTAAACCCTAAGAAAGAATGGACTCCTGTAATGGAGGTTGGAATGGGCCATTCAGCTATTCCTTGGACTTTGACAGGATCCATCATGATTTTGTCAAAGGATATTTTAAGGCCAAGGTAGTCAATTTCCATTTTCTCAAAATCACATTTTTCAGGTTTTAGATATAGTTTGTTGTCACATAGGATTATGAGGACTTCTTCGACTATATGACGGTGTTCTTCCATTGTTGTGGTAAAGATGAGGATATCATCCATATAGACTACCACTTTGCCCCTAGTGATGAGTTCTCTAAAGAGATGATTCATCATAGTTTGGAATGTCGTGGGGCTATTGGTGAGTCCAAAGAACATAACAAGAGGTTCATATAGGCCTTTATTTGTAATGAAGGCCGCCTTCCATTTGTCTCCTTTGATATGAACATTATTATATCCCCATCTGATGTCGAGTTTGGTGAAATATTTAGCCCCTTTGAGTTTGTCTATCAATTCTGAGATAAGTGGTAAAGGGTAGGAATTCTTGATAGTGATCTCATCGAGGTGTGGATAATCTTGGATAGGACATAATTCACCTGACTTCTTCTTGATAAAGAAAAATGGGGAAGCCATAGGCGATTTGGAGATTTGTATCTGTCCTGATTTTAGATTTTCTTCAACAAATTTCTCCAACTCTTGTTGTTCAACAAAGGAAAGGTTATATACCTTTCCCATGTGCATTTTTGCTCCAGGTTTCAACTCAATGGTGTGATCCCAAATTCATTTGAGAGGCAATTCGTCAAAAGAATCTTTTTCAAAAACAGATTTGAACCCATGATATGCTTTTGGGACAATATCTTCAAAAGATTTCTTTATCTTTTTCTTTTCTGCCTCTATTGCTAAATCTTGAGATATATTTCGAATTGCAGCATCCTTCTCATCATCTCCTATCATGATGCAGAGGATGTGATCTTCCTTCTGTACTTCATCTTCATCATCATCATCAACTTCCACTGTTTTTGGTATTTCCTTCTTCAACTTTTCCATTTTCTTCTTCTTCCATTCTTTCCTGTCTTCAACAACTCATATGTGACATCTTCACAGACATCTAGTAAACAAAATTGTTCCCATATTCCAGTCAATTTCTGGATTGTGGATTTTAAGCCAAGTCTCTCTGAGTATGAGATTGACTTTTCCTAGTCCTGTAACACAAAATGTTGTTCATTCTGTATGGTTTTGGACTTTGACTATTAAATCCATGGTTTCTGTGATGGATCCTTGTTTGTTTTTGGTTCCATTGACATTATAGACTGGTATAGCAATAGGAAGCCTCTTTGTGTTTAGATGGTTTGTTTTCACAAACTCTTTGTCTATGTAGCACGTAGTGGCTCCCGAATCTAAGAGTGCTTCGATTGTTACTACTTGTCCATTCTCTGGTACTTTGATTTCAACTTTAACCATGGGTAGATCTGTCTTGATTCCCATGATTACGTGCTTTTCTTTTTCTTGAGAGGGCATTGTCAGGATGCATTTATTTTTCCTTTAATTATACGATTTCTTTTATCCTTATCGCTCAAGATCTACACAAGATATCTTATCAGATCATGTAGATCTTATCACGACTATGTATGACTCATTCATCATTCATCATCGGCCCGATTACTGTACACATATGACACATATTCCCACAGTTGCTTACAGAGCTTCTCACAGATGCTGCACATCCTTACTAACGCTGTGCAAGTCACTTATTGATCGTTCACAGGAATGCTGCGCATTCCTTTATGATATGCCTGCCCTACAGTACATACATGGTCTGTGCACAGGTTCCTTTTAGTATATATACTTCAGCTGTATCGTAGTTACTCTTCAGCTAAATACATCTGGGATATCCGTTTGCTTAAGCGTGATCTCATCCCTTTTGTTAGTCTCTCCACTCCTCTTGTACATTGTGTGACCTTGCTGGCAAACGTTGGCCTCACAGGCATACTCTCAGATGTCTCTTCCTTCTCAGTCTTGTTCTCCGATGCAATGTTGTTAAATACTATTTGGTCAATAGGATTGCATACATTCACATGATCAACAGCGCCATCATCTGGAGTAAGTACTGAGAACATATTCTTGGACAGTCCAGCGACATCTACTGGCTGTCCTTTGCAAAACCCAAATTCTTCCTTTGCTCTCCTTCATCAAATATCATCTTCTCAAAATCTACCATGCTCATCTGCCTGATTTCTTCATGTATCTCCCTGATATTCTTCCTCTGTGGACAGACATTTGCCCTGTGCCCCTCTTTCCTACAATTGAAGCATATTAGGGGTCTTCTCCTTTGTGCTGCATCTACGTCCATTGGTACTGTTGCATTACTGGCCCTCTGCGTATCTGTCCTTGGCTGGTAATTGGCTTGCTGAGTATATCTGGGAGTCCATTGTGATGGACCCCTGGACTGCATTAGTTGGCGATATTCTCGCATATGCCTGTCCACTTGTTGAGCCATTCTTTGCCAGTCTAGATACATTGTGGGGAGTAGGTTGATGTTATAAACATGGTTTAGTACATCACTGTTCAATCCTCTTTTATAGCAGTCAATGAGTGCATGCTCATCATAGAGTGTTTTTGCTGCTAAGAGGAGAAATTCAGTGGTGTATTCATCTGCTGTCTTCCCCATTTGTTGAAGTTTGTGTAATGCTTGTTGTGCAGTGTGTGCTTCATCAGGGTCACCAAATTGCTCCTGTAATTTTGTATTGAATTCTACCCAATCTCGGAAAGGCATGGGGTATAGTGGATTGAGGGGATTAGCCTCATGAAGTCATTGTTTCGCAACTTGTAAGTTGTGCCATGCTTCTGCCAATCCTCCTATCATATAGGAGAGGGCATATGTGATACAATTGCTATCCAACCATGTCTTGTTTGCTGCAAATACTAAAAATAGTTCTTGGACAAATGAGTCAAGTTTGTCTCACTTCCCTGAGAATGCTGTAGGTGCAGAAACTTTTACCTGGTGTTGGGCAAATACGTGTGCTGATTGGGCATTGTGCTGGCTGGAGGAATTGGCAGGAATAACTTGGGGGACTATTGAAGGATTGGCTTGTTGCCGCATCATTGTAGTTCCCAGGCTGATTATCACATTGCCTTGTTCCTTCTGGATGCGCTGTTGTTGTTTCATCTGATTGTTCATCATCTCCATCGCTTCCTCCACATCTAGGAGTCTGAGTCTCCTTGTTTCATCTGCTTCTCTTCTTTCCCTTTCTCATTCTACTGAGGAGTCCTTGACCATTGGTGCTGGTTCTCTCATTTCCCAAGTACTTGGTCCTGGATTCATCATCATTCGTTTCTAAAGATGAATGCCTGGGGGAATGAATTGTAATAGGGGCTGGAGCAGTCAAGGTAGTTTGGAAAGAAATTCCAAGGGAATTCCTCAGGGTGGTCGTTGTAATAGGGATTGTGGAGTTTAAAGAACCAGATTGCCTGCTGCTGTCTGTATTTATAGGTGTTGGCATAGAAGCGGAGGAGAGCAATAGAAGTTGACCAACAAGTTGGTGGTGGAAGAGAGCTGAATCCGGCATAGATTTGCCAGATCTAGTTCTCTTTTCTGAGTGTAGAATGCATGGAATGATGAAAATAAGATTGTGTGAAGTGAGAACTCACTATTCCTTTTTCAAGGGAATAGGCCTTTCAACACAAAATGGAAGGTGGTGGTATGGAGGTATATACTAGTATATAAATGCTACTAGTACTACAAAAGAGATTCTGTTATAGTAAAAAGGTATAGTACTCCTGGTCTGAATGGTTGTCAGGAGGTTCTGCGATGCCCCACTAAGTGGTAGACACCCTAGCACTGCTTGCTGAGGCAATGTACGGCCCAGCGCTGCAGCTGAACTACAAAGAACTGAGACCTAATTACAATACAATGCTCTCTTGAGCAAGGAGGGAGGGGAATGGTGGTTCGAAAGTGTGGGAGAGGGAGGAGTGTTATGTGAGGTCACTGAGGATAGAGCTTTATACAATTGTGAGGTGCATGCTAGGACAGCAAGGTCACAACTGAAGGAGAGGGGGATTGATGAGGGATGAGACAATACACCTTAGAATAGTCATGCTGTGTAGCAGATATCTCAGATGTATAAAGCTAAAGAACTATCTACTACATGAGAGTCTTTATATACTACAGGGATTGGTGCACAGACCATGTGCTGTCACTGTAGGGCAGGCATATGTAAGTAAGATGCACAGCATCTGTGAGAACTATCAGTAAGCAATGCACAGCATTGCACTGCATCAGTAAGTGTCTGTGGGAAATGTAGTCATAAATGTACAGTAAGCAGCCTGATGACTAAATGGATATGTGTCATAGATAATCATGATAAGATCTACTGATGATCAGATAAGATGAGATAAGATATCTCTAGTAGATCTTGAGTGATAAGGATGAAAGAAATTGTAAAATGAAGAGAAAAATAAGTACGTCCTGACACTCACTATGACATGGATATCCCAGAAGTACTAAGCTAAAGGACAAGTACACTAAGGAGTACAGTATATATAGTAAATGCCTGTGTGCACAGACCACATATGTCACTGTAGGGCAGGCATTTAAGAGTATATGATGAGGATAGCATGATGTCATGCACAGCATGTGTGAGAATGATCTGTAAGTAATGTGCAGCATTGCATAGTCTTTGTGAGAATATGTATCATAAGTAATGAGTAATCAGCCTGATGATGAATCATGAATGAGTCATAGATTTATTGTGAGAGATATAATCAGATAAGATATAGATCTTGAGTGATAAGATAAAAGAAAATTGTAAAATGAACAGAAAAATAATGCATCCTGACACAAACCATAAAGAGAAAAGAAATACCAATAAGATGAGGTAGAGATAAAGATAAGTATAAGAGTGTGTAAGGGTAAGTCCAGCAGCCTAAGATAGCCAAAAATCAACACACCTATCACCTGCAATCAGATGGAGAAACAGAACATGTCAACCAAGAAATAGAACAATACCTCCAATCCCTCAGAGATCAATCCCCAGCCAATTGGCTCAAATTGCTTCCATTCACAGAATTCTCTCACAACAATTGTGTTCACTCCACCACACAAAAATCACCATTTGAAATCCTCATGGGATACAAACCCTGATTCACAATCAAACCCATCACCACACATGCACCTGAAGCCAAAAACCAACTTGAACTTATTATGAAAATCTGAGAAGAAGTAGCTGCAAGTCAGAAACTCACCAATCACATAACATAACAAAATACTCTCATGATAAACATGGAACCACATTTATCACATATAAAGGTGACCAAGTATGGTTAGATGGAAAGAACCTCAAACTCTGATACCCAAAAATGAAACTAGCCCCAAAATATTGAAGGAGGTTTGCTTGGAAAAGAGCACAGCTGACTGTGGAATGAAGAGAATATATTCTACAGGAGAAATGATGAGAAAACATATAAGATGAATGGCTTAGAAAGTAAGTACTGACCTCAGTCTCTTCATAGAAGACTGAGGGAAAAGAAAACTGCATGAGAGAAAATTTCTGTAAGTAATGGGTCTGTCTGTATTGTCCCTGAGTCCTGTGAGAGGTCCATGTGGCATTGCCACACAGTTGCACATTGATGAGCATCATGTGCATGTAACACCAGAAAATGACTATCAGCAACATCAGGTGAACACAGCAACATTAACATGCCACACATGACAATCATCCACAGTCACATTAATTGTGCATTTGCTAAGGTGTTGGACTATAGGACTGGGTTCAGCCAATGAGGAGCAGGACTGATAAGATGTATAGGCTGAGATGTGGTCCATGGAGTCATGAGTCACACAGTCAGCATTTGATGCAATCTGTGCTTTACCTTTTTTGCTCATCCATTATAGTATGATACTTTATTTGTTCACATCCAGGCTCCACCTCATTTCAAATATCCCTATGATTGACCCTATGTTGTAAATTTTCTGTTTTGTTCCAGCCTTGGAGCTAGACTTGTATTTAGATGGTGCATCATCTGTCAGTAACATAATAGATTTCCCCCCACCCATGATTTATCTCCCCTCTCCCATCTGAGTCTGATTGTGAAAAGTGCACTCTGCTCCTCCCTGTATGTGCAGGCTTGGGCAGGCAATGAGCAACAATATGATTGATGTGGTAATAAGCAGCATATCCCCAGTTGGGGAAAGAACAGACAATACGCCTGCAGCAGTGAGAGTAGACATGAGCACAGTAGGTGCCATGGCATGATAGTGAGAGAAGCTGCAGGTAGAGTGAGATGGGAATAAGGTGGAGGTAGTAAGAGTACTCACTCAGACAATATGTCAAGACATCTGAGGAGATTGTAGGTATGTAGTCCAACTTATATAGTACATGGTGGTAAAGTTGTGGCAGAGAGTGTAGAGTAGAATACAACAGTTACCATAGTGGGAGTGACACACGTCATTGCAGAAAAAAGAGTGGGGTGTGAAGTGCTTGGACATGTAGGTAGTCCAAGGAGTGAGTAAGTGTATGTATGTTGTAGGTAAGTTGTATGTGTGTAGTGAAGTATAGTGAAGCTGGACGAAAGATAGTAGTATGTACAACAATTTCAACACTCCCTCCATGTATCTCACAATCAAGAAAGTGCACATGCCCTGTAAGCCATATTTATTATTGCATTGTGTTGCATTCTCTATTGCATTGCATCTGTGTTGTGTTTCATTTTGTGTTCTTTTCTGCATTGTGTTGTGATATTACTGCATTGTGTTGTGTCTACTACTGCATGGTCATTGTCATGATTACTGTGTTGTATCTGTGTCATATCTCCCTTTTATTGCCCCATCACATCACAATATCGCATTTATCATGCTTAAATACTAACTTCTACTACTTTGGTGTTTAGAGTATCTCACAATTCACACCCCTCAGCAATTGTTGTGGTTGTGGTTGTAGTTTCTGCCATCACCATACCTCAGCATGTCAGGATCATCAAGCCTATGGTGGACATCCATAGCATGAGACCACTGACTCCTGATGTATCCCTGCCTCCTGTTAGGAGGGCTTACTGGGAGCTGCCCTGGATCTAAGCACAAGGGATGAGGAGACTCAGACTAAGAAGAGGGGATGGAACCAGCTGTAACAAGCTGGGATCTATTCACTATACTACCTAACTACTTATAGTACTGGAACACATGCACAGACCAGGTGCAGTAACTAAGGGCAGGTCAAGCAGTAAGTAAAGCACAGCAGCTGTGGGAGTACTGCTGACAGATGTGCAGCATCTGTGGGAACCATCTCCAAGATGACTGTAACAACAGTAAGTAAGATATCTAATCAGATGAAGATAAGATGAAGATAAAGGGATCTTATCTAATCAGATGATCTACAGAGAAACATAAAAGAAAGTAAAAGAAAAGAAATAATAACAGCAGGGAATAAGGTCAGTGATAGGAGTCTGACACAGCACATATCAGTGTTTGTGTGTTCACTGTCACATGTCACTGTAAACTCCAACACAAAACAGTTTGGACTATTCCCCATCAACAAAGTCCTTGGACCTGTCACCTATTGGCTCAAATGACTGCTGACATGGAAGATTCACCCCATGTTTCATGTAACAGAACAATGGATGACTCTATTATCACATCAAATGAAAGGGATATCCGGAATCAGACAATACATGGGAACCAACAGGACACTTGAAGCTGTTGGAAATATCCATGGTATTTGTTCAGCTTCGCTCTACTTACCTATATACATCTTCTTTACGTCCTTACTGACACACGTTCTAACCACTTACTAAAAACACTACCACGTTTGTATACCACGTTCAACACTTTACATTTACACTCCACTTCAACCTCAGTTTACTAACACTACATAAGGAAAAGCCCCCATGTACTACAAGGTTAGATATTTCTACAATATGAAAAATCACACCAATCTGCCCTGGAGCTTAACCTCCACCACATTCTTCTACATCTACATCATGCTGCAATCAAGTGGCACACTTCTCCTACTCATTGCTTGCTCATACCTGCACTCACAGAAGCATGCACAACAAGCAATAGACAACTTCCACAAATGAAGGCCAAGTGCACCTAGACCACTGCATAGCCTGGGAATAGACATATTTATGTTTAGAAATCACCTGACCACCCACCTGGGACATTCTCCCCTGGCCAATCCCTGATGGTCATCAGGTCTAGGCAGAAGCAGGGGGAGGGTGATGGGTCAGGGACCCCACTAAGTGTCACAGGCAACACATTGCATAAAGAGGGGATGATGTTACAAGGCACTTGCTTTGGCACCTCATAACAGGTTAATTTAAATTTAAATTTAAATATCTTACTTACTCTATTTAGTAAGGACTCTATCTCTCTTCCCTTATAGTACTATAGTATTTACATACTAAGTTGGGAGTTTTACTCCAAGTGTTATGAGGCACTTGCTTAGGCACCTCATAACAGACTTGTTTTTTTTTTTTCTTTCTTTTCTTATCTTACTTACTATAAGTGTAGTATTAACTACAGTTGTCGAGCTTAGCTCCAGTTATAGTAAGGACTATAGTAAGGACTCTATCTTCTTTATAGTACTACAGTATTTACATACTGCACTGTGAGTTTTACTCCAAGTACTATCAAGCTGTTGAAATCCCCTTTTGGCTTTTGCTGTGTGCTCCTTGTGTTATCTTACTCATACACTCTGTCATGCATGGTCTAGCACATGCTTTAGGGCTTATCTCTCCTAGTCTGTGTGCCATGTACTTAGGTACTTAGAGTCTGGGTCTGGGACATTATTCTACAGTCAGTTTTCTACCCTTCTCCCTCATCATGGATTGGTCTACACTCACTGTTTACTCTTACTTCACAATCATGATGTTGCTCTTTGCTCTTCTTGGGCTATTGCCCATGCTCTACCCACCATCTCCTTTTAGACCTCCTTGAGTGGAGTGTCCTGGGCCTCTAGGACTGTTGTGCCATTCATTGTGCTTTTCAACAAGAGCTTCTTTTTCTTCTTCATCTTTATTTATTTATTTATATTTACTTGCTAAGGACTATCACTATACAATTAGCAAGGACTCATCCTATTTCATCTTTATTTGTCTCTGTTTATCTCTCATTTCACCCATGCTTGTGGCTACTTTACAATTAGCTTACTATGGATGCATCTCAGGCCACATGACTCCATTGATTGCTGTGCAATCATCATTGATCTGTGAACCTTATTTTACATTTACTATTCTTAGAACTCCTGTTTTGTATAAATAGTTGAAAGCCTGGTGGTCTTAAACCCCAGTCTTGTCAACTTTGCAATCTAGGGATTCTCCTATACTGTGCTTGATCTAAATTCATCTTCATCTTGCTTCATAAACCCTAAGAACTAAGTCTAAGATCTCTAAGTCACTATATGTCACTAAAGACATCCTACACTCATCCATCTGGATCCTTATATAGTCATTGGAGCAATCATCCTTGTCACTATCTCATTGATCCCACTCTTCATCATCACAAGGAATGTTTACATTGCTTACTACAACCATCTCATTACCATGAGTACCTTGTTAATGAATCCCTAAGACTGTCCAATAGGCCACTCTTAGCAAAGATGACACCATGTTATCCCAGTTGTCCAGCAGGCTGAAGAGCAACATGAAGGCAAAGAGTTGGTCAGAGATGGGGATGCCAGAGCTTTCAAGGTCTGCATGAGTATTCCCCAGTTCTTCAATTTGTGTCATGAGTGGCTCATCCATTTTGAAGTGGAACCTGAAGAGCTCACATTGATGAGCATCAGAAAATGACCATCAGTGACATCAGGCAAATACAGTGACTTTAATGCACTGCACATGATAATCATCCACGGTCACATCAATCATCCATTTGCTTCAGCACTGGAACAGAGGACTAGGTTCAGCCAACAAGGAGCAGGACTGATATGATGTATAGGCTGAGGCTTGGTCAAGGCCTGCCAGAGTAACCATGGATTCACAAGTCACAAAGTCAGCATTTGATGCAATTGGTGCATTTCCTTTTTTGCTCATCCTTGATAGTATGATACTTTTAATTCATTTTACCTTATTTGTGTCTAGACCCCACCTCATTTCAAATTATCTCTATGATCAACCCTGCATGTATATTTTCTGTTTTGTTTTGTTGTGCTCCATTCTTGGAGCTAGACTTGTATTTATATGACTTGTTGTCCACCAGAAAAGAATAGATCTCCTCTGCCCATGATTTGTCTCCCCTCTCCTGTCTGAGTTAGAAGGTGAAAAAGCACTATCCTGTTATGTATTTTCATTCAGCTTTCTCCCATCCTTCCCTACATGCACTATTTCCATACCATTACAAACACTTACTTATATCCCCACAGACCTGCTCCACACATTTCTACAAGCAGTCCTACTCCACATTCACTCTGGATGATGTGCATCCTCACATACATGGTCACCCTTGTACTTTACTATCCTTACTCTGCTTCAACTTTTATTCCATGCAGTATATAAGATAGTCCACTTACTGTACTGCTCCTCAGACATTCTCCACATTGTCTGAGTGAGTACATCATTTCTCTACTATCTTACCACTCTCACCACTCCCTGCAGCTTCTTCTAACTATATCATGGCACTCTGTCACTGTCCACACCTCCCACCATTGCTGCAGACATGCTGTCTATCATCTCCCCATTCAGAGACATGCTTTTCTTGATGCTTAAACCAATTCTATTTGTCCTTGCTTGCCATAACCTGTGCATACATATCCATCCATCCTCTCCTGTATCCACTAATCCAAGAAAGTACATGCACCTCATAGGTCACATTTATAGTTGAGTTGCATTTTATTCATGTTGCATTCTCTTCTGTTGCATTCTTGTCCACATTATTTTGCATCTGCATTGAATTCTGTTCACACTATCATTGTGTTTACCATGTCATGTTTTTGTCATATCTCCCTACTATCGCTGATATGTGCTGTGGCAGGGTGAAGGCAGAATCTACAATCACAACCACAACAATTGCTGAGGGGTGCAAATTGTAAGATCCTCTAGACACCAAAAGGGAGAGATTTAGTAGCTTAGTGTGAATAAGGTGACAATGTGATGTGATTGGGTGACAATGAGGAAAAGTGACAGAAACATGACACTGTAAGCTCTGCAATGGGAATGATAGATAATGCAACACAACACAATAGAGACTAGATGCAATGCAATGGAGAACACAATGCAATAATAAACATGACCTATGGGGTATGTGCACTTTCTTGAATTTGAGATATGCAGGAAGGGGAGTGGAATGTGTGAGCGCAGGTACGAGCCAACCAGTAAGAGGAAGCAGCAAGTGGTGAGGGCATGGTATATAGTGGTGCACACTAGGGCGCAGAGTGGGGAGATGTGGTACGACATTGTATGATAATATCGTAGAGCTACAGAAAGTGGGGGGTGTAGTATAAGTGTATAAGAGTGCGCACTGCACTGAGTTCGGGCGGTGCATTAATGCAGGGTTGTATGTGGGGGTGTGGTACATGCTACACGAACGTGGGTTGTAGTGATGTAAGTAGGTCTAGAATGGTCTAGAGCATTCTATGATGTGGTTGTGAGATAAGTAAGTAAGTATAACGTGCGTCTGTAAGGACATAAAGAAGACGTGTAAGTAGTAAGTAGAGCAAAGCTGAACAAGTACTGTGGATATTTCCAACAGAATGCACTTTTTGCAATCTGACTTGGATGAGAGAGGGGAAGGCAAATCATGGGCAGGGGAAAATCTATTCATTTCTGATGGACAATGCACCATCTAAATACAAGTCTAGCTCCAAGGCTGGAGCACAACAAATCAAAACAGAAACTTTACAACATAGGGTCAATCATATGGATATTTGAAATGAGGTGGAGTCTGGACATGAACAAATGAAATATCATACTATAATGGATGAGTGAAATAGGAAAAGTGCTGATCACACCAAATGCTGACTTCACAACTCATGACTCCATGGACTGTGTCTTGGCCTATACACCTTATCAATCCTGCTCCTTGTCAGCTGAACCCAGTCCTATATTCCAATGCCTAAACAAATGTGCAATTGATGCAACTGTGGGTGGTTGTCACATGTAGTGCATTAATGTCACTGTGTTGACCTGATGCCTGATGTCGCTGATGGCCATTTTCCAGCATTACATGTGCATGATGCTCATCATCGCCCATTTGCATCACATCATCACATTACTCTATAACAACTAACTCTTGTTGGAAATTGACACATTCTGTTCAGCCAACCTCCCATGTCCTTATTACATCACTCATCTACATCTTATCTTATCATCTTCCACCCACATATATCTCCTTCACCATGCTACTACAACACTTATTAACACTCCACTTGAACTCTATCCCACACACACTACATAAGACATATCCCCACATTAGCAGTCTCCTTAGATGTTCTTCATAATGTCTAAGTGAGTACTTCCCCACTCACTCTCTACCACCCACTTACCTAGCCCTGCAGCATCTTGTTGACATGACTGTATGCTTACTAATGTGGTCTTTCCTTTTTTGTCTCCTTACTGTACACACACACACACACACACACACACATATATATATATATATATATCCACACACATCCACATGCATACATACACACACCCCTGTGTACATGCTTCCCTGGTCTGTGTGTAGTCAGAGATACTATAAATAGATAGCAACATCCTTGTACAAAGATATAGAACTATTCAAGTTCTCTTGCTGCACATGGCCTGGTCTCATCAGGTTATGGGCCCTGCCCAGGCTATCTGTGCATCTCTTCTACCCACTCTCATACTCGCTTTCACCATACTCAACTCACACTCCTATCTTGTGTTCACCATTCTCTTCTTTCAACTCCCATCACACTCACATGCTGCCTCTATTCCTAAAATCAACATCATCTTAGAAGGTGTAGAAAACTACAAGCAGTGGGCCAATGTCATTAAATCTGCACTCATAATCATGGGCATATGGCACACCATTGCAAAAGCATGTGTTACTGCTATCACTGCCACCAGAGATGTTGAAGGAGGACCCCCCACAATGTATGTTGTCAATGAGGATGAAGTCTCCACTTGGGACCATGACAATGACATTGCAAAAGCTGTTATATACATGCATTGTGGAACTCAACCTGTGGCAATGGTTGCCAGTGATAGCATGACTGTGCAGCATGCATGGGATGGCCTCAAAGAGGTATATGGAAAACAAACTGTCATTGCCACCTTTGTCAACTTCCAAGCACTGTTCACCAGCAAATATGACATCAACATGCCTCTGACACCACAAATAGATGCTCTTATTATTGCACAAGACTGTCTGGTTGCCTCTGGAGTCAAGGTTAGCAAGCAGAACATGTGCTTTTTACTCCTTCACACCTTACCTCCTTCCTGGAGTGCCTTTTCCTCTGCCTTGCTCACCTCCTTGGATCTTTCCCACCTTGCCATCAGTAACATTCATGGCCACATCCTCAATGAAGAAGCCCATATGAAGCTGTGTTCCATGCTTGCAGCCTTCTCAGTCTCCTGCTGGAGCTTCTTGTCACAATGGCATGTTCTGCTCCCATTGTCGGTGCAAGAATCACACTATTGAAAACTGCTGGATGCTGCATGGCATGCCTGATGATGTGAAAGCACAGATGGATAAGTGTGGATGGGACAAGGACAAAGGGGCAGGAGATAGCACACCTAGTAGTGTGAGCACAGGCTTGGGCAGGCAATGAGCAGTAATGCAATTGATGTGATAATGAGCAGCATATCCCCAGGTGGGGAGAGAACAGACGATAGGTGAGTAGTGTAGCAGTGGACACAACAAGTGCCACATGCAGTAAGAGAGCTGCAGGGGAGTGATGAGGAGCAGAATAAGATGGGAGTGAATGGGTACTCACTCAGACTCATAGTAAGACATCTGAGGAGCTTGTAGGTATGTAGTTCATCTTATATGGTATGGTATAGGCAAGGTTGGAGTGGAGTGTGTAGGTAAAGTACAACAGTTGCCTAATGTGAAGGGATGCATGTCATCCTGGAGCAGGAGTGGAGTGTGAAGTACTCAGGCATGTGATAAGTGGTCCGAGGAGGAAGTGTTGAAAACCACTGTACATTACACCCAATTCATTCAGCTTCTCTTTCACGATACATGTAGTACACACTTCTATCTCCTTGGACTGCACATGTAATGCTATCAAAACTTCCCACTCCACACATACTCCTGGGATGACACGCATCCCTCCTACTATGGCAGCCATTGTACTCTACTTACATTCTCTGCTACAACTCTACCATAACTCTACTCTATAAGATGGGCACCCCACATTACAAACTCCTCAGACATCTTACGCCCTCATCTGAGTGAGTACTTCCCCATCCTATCTACTACACCCTTTTTCACCTCTACCCTGCAGTGTATTCGAACCACGTTGCATCACACCACTTGTGCTTGCAACTACTATACTTCTCTGCAGGATGTGCCTGCCACTAACCATCTGGCTACTTTCCACATCATACGTCTTCACCCTATGCTTCCATATTATTGTGCTTGTCTCCCATATCCTGCATTCACAGGAAGAAGTGTGTGTAAATATGTACATTGTAGGTAAATAGTATGTGTGGGAGTGAAGGAAGAGAAGTAGTTCATGTGATGTGTGCATAGTAGTGAGGGAAGTCAAACGAAGATATAGTAGTATGTATGGTAAGTTCACCAAGTAGTTCTCTAAACAACTTGTCTTCCAGCTCTGCTTCTGAATTCAACACCTGCTACTATGAGGGCCATGGCCTATGGATGCTTGATTCTGGTTGCACTGACCACATCTCACCCTATCACAATGACTTCACCTCATATGCAAACATTTCTCTGCAATCTGTAACTGTTGGCAATGGTTCTCTCATTTCCTGCCTTGGATGAGGCACTTGTACATGTCAGCACAACCTTCCTGATGGGACAAATATCTTGGTCTCCCTCTCTGACATCTTGCATGTTCCAAGTGCCAATGGCCATTTTCTCTCCATCAACAAGCTCAATCAGCTTGGCTTCTGCATCACCTATGACAGCAGTCATTGCAAGATCTCCAAGGCCAGTCACATCTTCAGCATCAGGTTCCTTCATGATGGTACCTATTGGGTATCACTGTCACCTGCTCCTTCTGTCAGTGCACTCACTTGCCCCACAATGTGCCTCTGGCATGAACACCTGGGGCATCTCTTGGAGGAGGTCATCCACTGCATCCAGCCTGCCCAGCTGTCTGGTTTTACTCCACCCTCTCCCTCAGCCTCCTCTGCTCCTTGTTTCAGGTGTGTACAGGGCAAGTTTCCCCATGCACCCTTTCACCTCTCCCAGTTGCATGCCACCAAAGGTCTTGGCTTGGTCCACTCTGACCTCATCAGACCTGTTGGCACTGCATCTTTAGGCTCTCACCACGTCTACTTTGTGACTTTCCTCAATGACTACTCAGGCTTTGGGATGGTCTACTTCCTCTGGCAGAAAGACCAATTTTCTGGCACTCTCAAGCACTACATTGCTTGTGTCCACATGCTCTTCAGCCACTGGCCCAAATCCCTGCATATGTATCATGGGGGGGAGTATCTGGCCACTTCTGTTTCATCCCTTTTGCATGACAAAGGTATTGTTACCATCCCATATTCACCCCAGCAGAATGGAAGAGCCAAATGCTGGAGCCACTCCATTCTCGACCAAGCACTTAGCCTTCTCATTGTGCTGGTCTGTCTTCGGGGTTCTGAAAGTATGTGGTCCATGTTGCAGTCCATACATACAACCTCTCACCCATTTGGCACCTGCACTGGCAAACTCCCCAGGCTCTATGGATGCCTAGCACTTCCCTGCCCAATGTCACACATCTACATGTATTCAGCTGTTAAGCCTGGGTAAAGTTCCTGGACCATCAGTGTGGCTAGCTGGCACCCAAAGCATGGCCACTCACTTTCATAGGGTATGAGACCGGCACCAAGGGCTGGCTCTTCTGGGACAAGAACTCATCCCACTGCATCACAAGTTGTGATGCTGTTTTTCAGGAGGACATCTTTCCATCCCTAGTGTCTGCTGTCACACCCACTGTCCTTGATGTTCTCCCTCTGCCTCCTCTGTCTAGCCCTGCCAGAGGTCCTGGCAACAGCAACTCTGACAACAGTGACTCCAACTCAGACAAGAGTGACAATGACAATGCTGGCAGCTCTGGTTTTGCCCCTGCCCCAAGCTACATCCCTGCAGTGAGTGACATGGCCCCTCTGCTGGATGACTCACCTGCACTGGATCCTGCCCCTACTCAGCCACCCTCACCTTCTGGTCCACAGCTTCTGGATGTCATGCAAGTCACCAACCCTGGTCCAGTCACTCCTCCTCATGCACCCCTGCCTGCCTCTCCTCCACATGTGCATGGCCAAGTGGTCCAAGCATCATGTTCATGACCTCAATCCACCACTGTTGCCACCATGGCATGGCCCCTCTGCACTGGCTCCCAGTCATCCCCAGCCACCTGTTCATCTTGTCGATGATGACTATCCCATCCCTCATCACTCACAGCATGTCACCCACCATCCCACCTGTTTTTGTGACAGTGCATACAGCCCATGTGAGTTCATTGATATCCTCAGCAAGGGGGGGCACTCTGACAACAATGACATTTTTGCCATGCCTTGCAGCACACCCTCTGTCTCTGCCATACTCTCTCATGCCTTATCACATGACCTGCTGACTCTGAAGCAAGTGTTGTCTGGCCCCAACTCTGACTCCTGGCATGCAGCCTGCAAAGAAGAGCTCTCATCTCTCACCAATCTCCAGACTTGGGAACTTGTAGACCCACCACCTGGACACAACATTGTAGGGAACAAATGGGTGTTCAAGCAGAAGGCAGACAGCCACTACAAAGCATGCCTTGTTGCCAAAGGCTTTACACAAGTCCATGGCATTGATTATAATGAGACATTTTCTCCAGTTGCATATTTTGAGTCCCTACACACCCTCCTCACAATAGCAGCTCTCAAGGATTGGGAGGTTCACTCCATGGATGTCAAGTCAGCATTCCTCAATGGGGACTTGAATGAGGAGATCTACATGGGGCAGCCCCACAGTTTTGTGGTACCAGGCTCTGAAGGAAAGGTCTGTCACCTCTCAAAAGCCATCTATGGGCTGAAGCAAGCCTCTTGCCAATGGCACTACAAGACGCATGGCTCACTCCTCAACCTGTCCTTCACATGCACATATTCCAACTCAGGGATTTACATCTCCACCTCCCCTTCCAAACCACTAATCATTGTCCTCTACATCAATGATATCACAATTCTCAGAGGATCCTTAGGTGAGGTTCAAGCTTGCAAGGTGATGCTGCAGTCACTCTTCCAGATGACTGACTTAGGTGAAATCAAATCCTACCTTGGCCTCCACATCACATGGGATCACACCAATCATACCCTAGAGATTGACCAGAAAGCCTATGTCCTTGATCTTCTAGATTGCTTCCATTTGAGCAATTGCAACCCAACCTCCACTCCTTTGCCACCAGGTTCCTCACCTATCAAAGCAGGGAATGGCTACACTGCTGACTACTCCCTTTGCACTGAATATCAGCAACTCATCAGGTCTCTTCTATATGCCACCATTGTATCACAACCTGACATCGCCTTTGCCATCATGAAGCTCTCTCAGTTCCTGTCCAATCCCCTTCCAGCTCATCTCACTTTAGGTCACCACATTCTCCACTATCTGAAGGGAACTTTGCACTAGCACCTGCAATGGTGGTCAACAGAATGCTGGTATTGTGGGGTATTTGGACTCTGACTGGGCTGTGGATCATGATGACAGGAAGTCAGTCAGTGCATATGTTTTTCTGCTTGGTGGAGGTGCGATCACCTGGTCCTCAAGGAAACAGCATACTGTCTCCATTTCTTCGACAGAAGCTGAGTACATGTCACTGTCACAAGTGGCTGCTCAAGGAATTGTTGGATTTTGTCTGGATTTTACACTGCTGAGCAGTTCCTTTATTATATTTCTCTATTTACACCTTTATCTCTCCATCTATCTCATCTACATCTTATCTCCACACCATCCTATCTCTATCTGGCTGTGCTCTATCTTCTCCATCTGCAGCTGTGCTCTTATGTCTACTCTGGCCATGCTCTACCTTCTTCTTCTAGCTATGTCTTTGTCATACCATTTGTAGCTCTGCTACAACTCCATAGTTTCGTCTCTATATCTACTTTTCCCCCCATTGTCTTGGTCTTACTCTAAGTCTTTCCAAGCCCTGGAAAGCATTCTTTACCCACTCTGTGCCCTCATGTCTGGCATCCCCTCTATCATGGCTGTACTTTCTCTAGTTTTCCTCTGCCTCCTCCCACCTACCATCCAATCTACCCTTGTCATCTTCCTCATCACCCTTGCCTGCCCACTCCTGGTTCATCAGGAATGTGGCTGCATTCTCTGCTGGATGAAATTGGTTTTTGTTTCACTTCCTCTCTTTTGTTGTATGGTGACAACAAAGGTTCTATTGACACTGCCACCAATCCTGTAGTTACTCAGGGGACCAAACACATTGACATATGACACCACTACATTCATGATTGCATTTCTTCTGGCTCTATTTCTGTTCATCTCCCTTCTTCTTCCATCACTGCAGATGTACTAACCAAACCTCTCTCCCTTCCACTCTTCTCTGTGCATTGGGCTGGTCTTGGACTGGTTGAGTGTGTTCCCAGTATGGGGGGGTGTTGATGTGACTGTATGCTTACTAATATGGTCTTTCCTTTTTTGTCTCCTTACTGTACACACACACACATCCACATACATACATACATACACATGCCCCTGTGTACATGCTTCCCTGGTCTGTGCATAGTCAGAGATACTATAAGTAGATAGCAACATCCTTGTACAAAGATATAGAACTATTCAAGTTCTCTTGCCACACATGGCCTGGTCTCATCACATCTTCTACTCACTCCACAGCCCTTACTGCCATGCCACTTACCACATCCTTGCTGCAGCAATCACAACCACCCTATTCTATATCCTCAGTGTCTGCTTATTCCTGTGTTCACAACTCTTCACCTTCAGTGTCTAGAGGATCTTATGGCTCACACCCCTCTGACATTGTTGTGGTTGTGATTGTGATTTCCCCTCACCCTGCTGCAGCACCTATCAATGTACACCAATGAATGTGGTTACCGCTAAGAGCAGCCTATTGGACAGTCTTAGGGAAAGTTTGCAATAACTATACCCCTGGTAACAAGATAGTTCTTGTGCATTTGAATATCATAGTAAATGTTCCTGATGACAATGAACAGAGGGGTCAACAAGATAGTGATGAGGATGATACTGCTGATGACTAAATGAGGATCCAGAGTGGTGAATTTAGGATGTCTTAGTGACACTTAGTGACTTAGAGATCTTAAACTTAGTTCTTAGAGATTTAAAGTGAGATGAAAGCAAGTTTAGATCAAGTGCAGTGTAGGAGAATTCCTAGATTGTGAAGTTGATAAGACTGGGGTTTAAGACCACCAGGCTTGTCCCTACTTATACAAAATTGAGTGCCCTAAAGATAGTATAAGTAATAAGGTTCACTGATCAACAATGATTGCATAGCAATCAACAAAGTCATGTGACCTGAGACACGTCCATAGTAAACTAAAGTAAAGTAGCCACAAGTGTGAGTAAATGAGAGATAAACAAAGATAAACAAAGACAAGATAAGATGAGTCCTTGCTAATTGTATAGTAGTAGTCCTTAGCAAGTAAATGTTATAATAAATAAAGGATAAAAGATGCCTTATAGTACTTAGAGGTAACCTCTGCTGCAGTAATACTACAGTACTATAAGGGTGAGATGATAGAGTCCTTACTATAAGTTGGAGCTAAGCTCACAGCTGCAGTTAATACTACACTTATAGTAACTAGGATAAATAAAAATAAAAATAAATCATTATGAGGTGCCTAGGCAAGTGCCTCATAACAGTTACTGTGCCTTGTGTGCCATATTCTGTTTCCAGTTTTGACCACATGGCAAAGCTACTCATGCCTCTTGTCTTCAGTAGATGGGTGACAATGTTGTTAGTGTATAAGATGATGTAGGTGTTGAAGATAAAGGTTAAATACCCAACCATGTGCTCATGAGCTAAACTCCCCTGTCTATCTCTCAGCTCAGAGTAGCCAACTCTTTAGACAGGAACTAGCCATAGTGCAGCTTCACATCATATAAGAAGCACTTCAGTTAACTAAGACCTGGTAGCTCAGTGGTTAGAGCACCCACCTGGAGTAAGGGAGGTCCTTGGTTCAAACCCAAGCCAAGTCACTATTTGGCACTGGTGCTGCTCAACAAAAACAACCCTGAGTAAAATGGATACAGACTGAGCCATAACATCACCATACACATACCACATTGGACCATGCATTTGGTGCAAGATATGAGATATTTATATGATGTCTTTCACATTTTTTCATTCCCTTTTCTGAAATGCTTGTATAGTGGACTACTAATTTGTAGGTAGCCTGTTTCTGCATGATGCTGTATGCACTGACTCTAGCTCCGAGAATGATTTGACACATGCAAGCCTCTCAGTAGGTGCGAAGTCAACTAGACTATAGAACTTCATCATCATCATCATCATCATCATCATCATCATCATCATCATCATCATCATCTTTGTTGTTGTTGTTGTTGTCGTTGTTGCATACCTTCCGAATTAGGCAACTCGGCGATTTTGACACGTGACCTCCACACTTCATGTCCGAGGTCAGTCTGACATTGATATCAACAGTCTGAGTGTACTGCAAACTTGAAGTAGCGAGCAATGGAGATGTATCGCCCACCGGCAATATCACACAGCTCTCACTGGCAGGCCAATCGGTCGATGATATGTATCGGCCTGTCGGTTGTAACAGGGATCTTCTTACTCTGGACTTTCTTACGGCCCACAGAAATGCCGCACCCCACTGTTCGCAAGGTAGACGATTTTTTCTTGCTTAAAATCACAGCATGAGTCGAGCACCTTCCAGGCTATCGTCATTCTTTCTGGTGCAAATTCGCCTGTAGTCGGGATGGTGACGTTCGAGCAGAAGTCCAGAGCAAGCCCAGTCACTGTGATAGGAGACATCCACAACCTGAATCCTCAGTCACAGTATGGGTTCCACATACAGTGAGCAAGTTCACAATTTGCGTATATATGACCACTATTTAGAAAGGTAATATCAGTCAGATGGGAGACATTACGAATGGGTGCTTGTCTGCCGGGCCCCACTTCAATCCGTTCAACAAACTCCACGGTGGCCCCTCCGATGCTGAAAGGCACGCCGGCGACCTTGGGAATATTGCGAGCAATAGCTCTGGTGTAGCGAAGTTCACCCTTGAGGACGAGAAGATCTCGTTGAACGGACTTCTGAGCATCATTGGGTAGGCATTTGCTGTTCTTGCGGCAGAAAGGATATATCTTATGAACTCCAATTTCATCTATACCCCAGTCGTTCTGTTGTGGTGCATGCCGTAAGTCCCAACGACATCCGTGCAGTGCTCAATCGTCTGTTGTACGCTGATCATGCGCGTGTCGACAGGGCACAGACGATCTTGGACGGGGTGGTAACGAAGAGTCTCAAAAGACGGGAAATGCTGGCGCCCGCTCCGCGTGTGGTGTTATCGGTAAAGTCATTTCTGGCGCGTCCTCGGAGGTCATCTCATCCCAGTCTGCAGGCATTGTCGAAGCATCTTGAATTTAGTTGTATCCTTACACATCAAACCAACGCTGTTGTTCGATGAATTTACTTGATCTTTTAAAGGAGAATATTCTCCCTCCCCTCCCCATTGTCCCTTCATTGACGCTGTTCCCCTTGTTTCATTGTTGCCATCCCCGTCAAGGCGACGTCCACTTACCTGTTAGTCCCAGGGAGGTAACACAGCCACGCAAGTAGAGCAGTCGACGCTGAGTTGTCTCCACCGGTCCCAATGCTCGTGGTGATCGGCCCATTTTCGATGTATACGCCAGAGAAGTAGAAGTGCTCAGGTGTGGCGTCGTTTACAATGCGCAAGACCTCGACATGCCAGTCCTCAGAATTGGTCGACGTCAATGCATTGATGTTGTTGATGACCTGGATTAGAGGGCGAGAACCCTGTGAGAACCAGAGACTGACTGTTCTGGCAGAGAACTTAGATCGAAGGTTTGATGGAGGTTAGTATATTCATGAGTAGGTCAGCATGGAGATGTGTTCACATCAATGTCGTAGGCAAAGTTGTACCATGTATTGGCCTGCACGAGATTCCCCACTGGGGTTGACTGTCAGCATACCATTCCAGGTTGGTTGAATTTGGGGCAACACCATATTTCAGCTGCAAGAGGTGTCCTATCTTGTGCTCAAGCACCGACTATACAGGTTTCAGCATCATATTCCGCCTTCCGGCTGATCCACGTACTTCATGTGGGTTGACATCATCCGTCATGATGGAGAAGTGGTAGAATAGATTCCCCGTACCCAGGTTCTGTGAAGTCTGTGGGATCAGTTTCGTTCGCTCCATTTGCGAGTTCCATGTAGCTGTTGAATCGATGGTGATCCGAAGACCGTTCGTTTCAGACAGGTCGGCTGGGTTCTTGTAGGACGGGTCAAGGGCGAGGTAGTGCGAAGTGGGTTGGGTTCCATGGATGTACTGCGAGGTTCAGAAGTGGAAACAATCAACGATCAAACGTCACTTTCGGATAACAGAATGCCTACCCATTGGTACGTCTCGACTGGGTTGGCCCAGGACCCTGCCCATGAGTTGTTAGTACTAGATTGTTTATTCTGGCCGGAAAGACCGCTCAAGAGCGCGCTTACAGTCGTCAAAGGCGGAGACATTGGTAAGTGGGTTGAACGATCCTGACCAAATGGTCATACCAGCGCATACAAAAGACATGGATATCAGAGCAATTACAGAAAATCGAACCATGAACCCTTTCTACTAGCAAACTCGAGGATTGGTGTCTTCAGTCATTTTGACGTGTGATTTATACTCACAGGATCGCGATTGACCCAGCCAGGTGAGATCTGGGAAATTATCGGAAACAATGTGCTCGCAAACGGTTGCCATCGCGTCATTGAATATGTTGCTACTGTGTATCCATGGGTGACCGTCAGCTCATGAAGTGCACTTTTGGATCAATCAAGGGTAAAAATAAGCTCTCAGTCACGGCGGTGCGTGACGCAACCCAACATTTTCTTCACATAGTGCCAGTAAAATGGAGATGGTATATCACAAGTTCACGGAGCGAGACATCCCGTTGATTGTACCGAAGTGTCTCATTCTAGCTTGGAGAAGAACCAGTTTGTCCACCACGACCGGTGTCCGCTCGTATACTGAAGCATTTCCTTTTCTGCTTTTCTTCGGCCGCCTTTCGCTCCTCGACTATGACCTCTCCTGTGACAGCTTCGTGCATAGAGATTGCGACAGATTCGGGGTGAGGAAGCGTAATCCTGGGAAGTGTCACTGTTGGACCACTGGGTGGGTGAGTCCACAGGGTCTGCTTGAGTGTGCTGGTCCGGGTGAACACCCAGTTCTTGGTCCATCGAAACGG
The DNA here is from genome assembly GCA_003314395.1 of Albatrellus ellisii. Taxonomy (NCBI): domain Eukaryota; kingdom Fungi; phylum Basidiomycota; class Agaricomycetes; order Russulales; family Albatrellaceae; genus Albatrellus; species Albatrellus ellisii. The sequence goes on along the minus strand of QLPN01002059.1, from coordinate 17,572 downwards.
CACGGCCACGGCGCCTCGGATTGAAGACAGAAAGAAAAGGCGATGGGGAGTGGTTGTTATTATCGAGGCCGAAGCCGAAAGACGTGGTACGCGCTCGTGAAGGATCAACGTCAAAAGTGTTGAGTCGCTTTAGTCTCGGATGAGTCTGCGTTCTTTCGACAATACTCCGGTCGCTGCTCCTGCTGCGCTCACTGAAAAGCGAAGACCGACGTTGGCGTGCGTAATCGCACTCGAGTGTGTCTACCCGAGATGCGATTCGCGCAGGCAATGTGATTACCTCTGACCCATCAAATCGAATTGGCTGGGGTAGATTCATCGTTGCCGGTTTGTCTTCCGAAGATGTTGCATGTAAATTGGGCTGTAACTGAAGAACACCACCAGGAACTAGCCACACTCCTAATTGTCCAGTAGAGGGAGATGTTGTTAAAGCCGTGCGGACATCCACTGTATCATTGAGGTCAAGGATACCACAGGGGTTGCGAGGAAGCCAAAGAGCGTTGCCGAAAGGCTGAGTAAAGAATGGATTGTCGTATGGGTGCATAATGTTTGACTCATCGTGCCAGATTGGGTGCTGAGGGTGCGAAGATACAAGACAAGGAACGGTAGTTTGTTGTAAGCGAGGCGGTTCATAGGTAGACTTGCTGAAATGCGGTTCGTGTGTACTGACGTCTTCAGTCACACCTTGGGGAGACGGGTGATCAGAATTCTGCTGATGAAGAGATGGATTCGGTGGCTGCGTTGCGCGACGCTGGTGGGGCGAAACAGCTCGAGCAGGACTTAAAGGTGAAGGCATTCGCCATCTCCGGAGATCAACAGCGCCTGAAGCACTTGTCTCCTGTTGTGAGTTGCTAGATTGCTGTTCATCTCGTGCATCACCACAGCAAACATTTTCTTGACTCGTCTGGCAGATGATCCTTGCCTCGACCATGCCGTCCTGCTCGTATTTTGCGCGACACATACATGTCAAGCTGGTGGGGTACTGAGAAATGCTCCGAATATTATGATAAGTGGATCTTACAATATTTTGACAACGACGGTGAGGGCGATGAGTACAGCCGACAGCCCAACGTAAGTGCGTTTCTTGAGAACGGCCATGTAAGCCAAAAAGACTGCCTGAGAAGGAGTAAGATTGGGTTTCTAATGGGATTCAGAGAACAGACCTGTGCAAGGATTAGACCTAAGGAAAAGATTAACATATATGATAGACATGATGTGAATTGCTTTACCATCAAGTGAGTAGCGCACGATTCGAATCAATAATAGACCGTTGCCTTCATATTCTTTGGCGTAAACATGCAACAGCTGATGTCTCCATTTTAGCGACGGACAAAGACCATAATAGAGACAATCACACCTGATTCTTGTTGACAGCTGACAATGACAGGTCAAGATCGAGGTTAAATTGTCAATTGCAATTGTAGATAGTAAGGCCGCACTAACCACCTACTTGTTTCGACTGCAAAATAAACCAAGGCAAACGGAACAATTAAAGGGTTGAGGATGACGAAGACGAGGGTGACATGGATGATAAGCAAATGGTTAGGGAGCCAATCTTCATGACCTTCAAAACAACAACTCTGGCCTTCAAGTGTGACTGATCACGTACAATAGAAATTGAATGTGCGCGGTCGAATGCCCACTGCACGCTTGCGAGGTACGTATTGGCGTTTTGTGCCAGGATATGTCAGCAAAGGTAACTGAGCGATTTCCATGTCATCCAAAGGAGTCAGGCTGAATGAATATCTATGACTTACCCCGACTGTCATGTGGCATAGGTCAACAATCAGCAACATCAAAGAAGGTACGTATTATCTTACATAGAACTAATTCGACCGCTCCGTGCATAGCAGTCGTAAAAATCACTGCACTCCGTCAGTACATAGACAAGAACATCTCCGATGGATGGGACTTACTCCAACCCACATAGAAAGGTCCTGCGGAAGGGAAACTATCGGACACAATGTGCAAGATATTTCCTCCCTTTGTGCTGGATGCGAAAGACACCAGGAAGGACTGCAGTGTTGCTGTCCCCACACAAAAGAAGACCAATACATTCACTATAAGGAACTTGTAATATCGGGTCATGATTCGATCACACAGTGCAGATAGAGTGAGAATGGTATGGGCTTTCTTTGCTATCAGAAACAGAAGCAAAGGTATGACTAAGGCCAAAAGAGTAACAAGGATGGTGGGCAAGAAGGACTGGATGAGCTCTTCTTCCCATGGATGATGTTCTAGGTAGTGATACTATGAATATATGTTTCATAATCTAGTTGAGAAATCAATTGTGGCGAATCACATACCAGGCCAGGCCAGAAAGCGCTGATATTCTGTATCGACACAAGTGTGACAAAGAAAGAGACAGGGAAAAGGCAGAAGAGAGTGAAAGCCCTGTAGACGTCATTAGATTTGATATGAACACATTGATCAGTGTCTTACCAGACCCCCACATTGACGACCCAGTCTTTGAGAAACTACGTTCTGGTTAGAGCTGCAACAATCTAGGGCAGGATAGTCGTACGTCACCGCGGAAACTAGATTTCATAATTCTAGACCAGTCCAAATCCTCATACCCAGGCCCCATGGTCACCAAGCACGCCAAGGGATTGTTGGGATGTGTCGCCAGACTATTACATGCCCTCAATGCATCCTTAGGATCTGCGAACGTGATGAACGCAGTAGACAGGGTCATATTCATCGACCGTTTTCGCCCTATTTTCCATGATCAACGAGGTTAGCAAATTGAGCTTCGCAGCATGATAATCAATGGCAGGAACAGTCTTGTTTCGGAAAAGTGTGGACAGATGAACAAGTGGCTGGTATGCATCGAGTGTGTAACGAAGGAGTTCGTGCAAGACCTCCCAGATGGATTTGCGCTCTGTATTGGGAAAAGTGTTATATTGACTGCGAGACACTTCCACAGATTTCCCGAAAATGCTCTTAAAGGAATATGCCAGTCGAATAAAAGAATGACGGTGTGGGGAAAGCGGTTTGCAATATGTTTCAAACTCTTCCACGTAAGGGCGTAATGCTTGAAATAGCACTCCAGTTTCAGTTTCTTCAGCTGACCGGTCTGGTGCATTGTCGTTTTCCGCGGACGCACCACGGGCATCGCTCGATATATGCATGGACATGCGCGAGGTCAGTGGAAGAAAACACTCACCTTTGTCCAACCTGCCTTTTACCGCGGCCAGTGTGTTCCTAGCTAGCTTGACATGAGCCGCTTTGAGTCGTCCGAGCACCTCTTCCCGTCTTTCAAGAAGAGAAGCCAATTCCGCCATATTTCGTGCAATAACGACGCGCTCTATCATTGGAGCCTTGTCCAAATCGACGTGTGACTCTATAACAGAGATGCTGCCAGCGGACAAGGAATGTTGATTCATAGGCAAGGCTTCCGGAATGCGCTTTGCAAGATTTAAAAGGAAGGCAGCAAATTTGCTCACAAAACCAGGTTGGGTGGACGACGCGAGAACCAAGGATGGCATGTCGATAGGTCGGCAGAGATAGTGTCGGAAGTATTCCGAGAGCTGTCCTTCAGAGCGCAGACTGGAGGGAATATTGGTGACCATAATGGTGCGTAGACGCAAACCTCGATTAGACATCTTTTGATATAGCGATGGTAATGCTTGGAATGGATATGGAGGGTGGGGATGAGGATGGTATTGGGAGTACTTCTCTTCCCGAACAACGGAGACAGCTTGTTCAGCCGCTCGTTGGATATTCGCTCGACGGTAAAGGAATGCACCGCGGCATATCCACAGCAAAGTAGCCAACCAAGTAAAGGTGACATAGAAAAGGAGAATTAAATGTATCCAGAGCAGTTTGCTGCCTCCCAGGTGGCAGTCAAGGACGATATGGAGGCACGAGTCATGGACCGAGGTGATCCTGTGCCATCAGAGAAGTGGATGTGTATGGGAAGAAGGATGGCAACGGTTGTCAGAGAGTGCAGCAAGACGAACCAAGCTACAATGGACCATTGATTGAGATATCAAAAGGCTGAAGGCGATGGCACCTACTACAAGCTCGAAGGAATCGAACATAAAGCGTCGCATCAACGCCTCTCAATTGGTTTAGCTTAGACTCGGGTAACACTATTGCTTCTTTAACCCATGAAAGCGGCCATCCCTGAGCTATTGGTGGTGATGGGTTCCTATTGATGACAAAAGCTGAGCGAGGTCTACCTGTTGCCAAAAGTCTGGACGTACTTCGCCCACGATCGACCCTGGTACAAGCTAAGATTGAGTTAGCGACGCTACTACCCATGCAGAGGAACAGAACTTATGTACGAAGATATATGCCAGTGTGTGTAGCGAAGGACCAGGAAAGAAAGACTCACAACCCCCAGACTCTACGGAGTCGAGGCCTACAACTTGTCGCCCACGCCTCTTTCTTTTCATGATATCATGCGCTACTACACACACAAGCCCTATACAGATAGCAATAACAGACTGGTTAACGAAGCCGCTGAATACCACGTCAATACATGATAAGGGTGGGGCTACGGAGGCATATACGCACCTATAATCCTTGGAAAACGGGCGATCCTTGATAGTAGCCATGTGCAGGTAGCTATATGGCGGTCTGAGGAAATTGCTGAGGAAAGGAAAGGACAGGCCAATGAGGGAGAGAAAGGAAAGGATGGACTGGCAAGGAAAGAAACAAAACAGCAGGGTGCTGGAATACATGCCGAATGCGCCATTAATACTTCCTAGTCGCCAGTAGTTCGCTGGCCATGACGTATCCGCTTCTCGTAGGCGTCCACGCGTTTCACCTTGCCGGCTACGATTCTTTATTAGCTCCACTCGCAGTCATACACACTGCTTTGCGGATAATGTCAATGTTGTAACGCTATTCCAGTAGGGCGCCCGATCACACGCTACAACTTCTCAGTTCCGGGATCGATAATCCACAATATTTGCGTGGTCACTAGTAAAGGCCCTGTATGCTCACTTACAGAGAATAAGGCACATGTCAAGTCTCGAGCGACGCAACTGCGTGTAAAAAAAAGATAATACAAGTAAGGCCTCTATTTCGTACGACAGATCCGGAGTTTGTGTGGCTTGTAAACATAATTCTCTGCATAGTTCTTCGGAGGAATCCGCTTCACAGTAGGAGGTTGACTATGTAATTCGTCTCAGCTGGAACACGACCTCAGATAGGAAAGAGCCTTACACATAGTAGTCCCAGCCTAGATACATAATAGCACCAATGAACACCTAGGTCGCACGTTCTACGAGGCTAAGTGAATGACGGACCTTGTTTCTCAGTAAAGTGGACAGCATCCTCTCTAGAGCGGAAACCCATGCATGTACCTTGCATATAGTCGGCTCTATGTTTGACAAAAGTTTTTTCTTTTAAAAAAAGGCACTGTACGGACAGGACAGAAAGTAACTCACGAACTGGCCCAACCCATAAGCGGGTTTTCCCAGCGTCCACCTCCTTGCAGGATGTCAAAATCCACGCGCCAGTTCTCTGTCTTGGCACTGCCGCTCTGCATTGTATTGCGAGTGGCTTGGTAGATGCGCACAACACGATGGCGCAGTTCCGCTGAGGATCAGGGATGTAAGAGTGTAATGAGAGTATCCTTTGACTAGGGCAACATACGAGGAGCACCACTGATGACATCTGCGGTCAATACATCCTTCTGGGGAATTGGTACAAGATCGGACGGCTCTTGAGAGCGTGCCTCTTCCGGGGCCTTCACATCGGTGGTGAGTCCCCTGAGAGGCGTGGCTAGCGATCTTGCAATGGTAGGCTTAGTGAGAGCCTGAGCACAGGTACGGAGCAGAGACATCGGTGAGACTCAAAGTGGTCGCGAATAATCCCGAAGGCGTGGAGTTGACGATGATTACGAAATGAGTTCAAGACCCCGGAACCTCGGGACTGCACACTCTGTCAGACCTTGTACTACGTTTATCACGATATCTGCCGACGCTCATGTCATACAATTTCCTCAATGGGCAGGTGACATGTGCGAATATAGCAATGCTCGCGTGGTAATACTTAGATTCATGCAACATGGGTAGTAAAATCCAAGCATACATCAGAACTACTCAACTCCAAAACCTACCACCATGCTCTTCGGTCGCAGGCTCATCACCGGCGCATCCTTCCCCGCATTCGGCCTTTGCATAACCTTTGCCTTGTCCTCTTCGTCGCTCTCGGGAACGTGCGCTCCCCGGGGTGCAGCAAACAGGACGCTAACCGCACGACGCCGGGACGTTGCCTTACTGGTCTTGGGCGATGCCACGAGCGTCTTGGAGCACTCTGCAAGTTGCTTCACAACATCGTAGTCCAGTTCAATATCGAACAGGTCGAAGATGTACCGCCGTACAGGCAGCCTATACCGCGATGTTGAAATAGTATGCAGCGCTCGGTAGAACATCGAGATCGACGAGAAGATCGATTGGTATTCAGGACGTGTTTTGAGTCTGTAAGATTTTTCGATTCGGATGATTGTCTTCAGTAACGTACGACTTACTTGGCCAGTGACCGTGAGGCAGTGTTTGCGATGACGGTATTAGACAAGTTGGAAATAGCCGTCAAAACCTCCAGTTCCGTTTGTGATGCCGGAGGAACGAGATGGTGTGAGTGATCATCACCTACGACAATAGGTTCCCAACGTGGTATCTGCTCCAGTTTGATTACTTGAAAAGATCAATCGTTCCATGGAAAATGGCTTACAGAGATAAATTTGTCGATGTCCACCGGTATACATAGGCCAGTCGGCAGACCCAGAGGAGATAGAGTAGCTTCCCATCGATAGTCGTCCAAAATCTCAGCGCCTTGAGGCGTCGATGATATCAGCCCTAGGACGAAGAAGCATGTACTAAACAAGACGTGTTAGTCACAAACCAAAGTAGTCCCGTCATGCCTCACCCTCGAACAGACAAGATCAGCGATTGCTCAGCGATGTCGAGAATAACAGGTATGATTTCTTCCTCTTCCAAGAATGGCAAGCCACGAGCAGTCGATCCAATGCTTCCCTATAAAAATAAATACAACAACAGCACAAAAGCAGCGGAGACACGACCTACTACAGTCCACATTATGCTTTTCAATTTCAGAACGACTTCGGAGTCATCATTTTCAAGGCCATGCTGACGGATAAAGAGTGCGAACTCGGCAAAATGGCCTTTCTCGTGGAGAACTTGGCATCCCAGTTCAGTCTTTGCCATTTCCCCATAGAAATGCGGAGGAACAACGCCATCAAATGCACTGAAGGGAGCTCGTTAGTAAAGACGTGCTCAAAACCCAACAGTGTAAAATCGATTACAGCAACTCGTCTTCATCCTCAATAGGTATAAAGTTGAACGCTTTCGCGAGAAAGACCTCAATTTGGACGGCATAATAAATGTTGCGTTCCTGAAAGGGATTCGTTGACGGTGATGTTAGATTGTGTAAATAACAAAATAAACGGAACCAACATGGAACCACAAGTCCATCTCACGGTCAATGTATCCCGCGTCATACAGATATCGAAAGCCTATCGGCGTAGACATGAACCTAGTAAAGGCATGAGATATGCCGAAAAGAACAGGAGCCCACAGGATCATACTTAAGTAAGAGCCCGTGCCCGATCTCCCCAAGATGGTCGAGAGTGGGTTGCATCATGACGACAAGCTGTAGGATGTCCATAGACTCGCAAGCTTCTTCTAGAAAATGCGCAGCCATCTCGCAAACCTCCATGGCAGGGTCGTATAACTGAGTCAAAAGCAACCGGAGAGTCCACCCATTTGCAGTGGCACTGCTTCGTATCATGACGCCTAAATGGTTGGTGGTATATAGGCGAATGTGCTGGTGCCAATGGTGACGATCTAGTAAGTATTGGAGACGTAGTGCTCACCTTATAACTTGATGTGAGCGCTTTAGACAACACTATTCGTGGATGACCATCGCTAAGGAATGATTGGTTGTCACTTTCTTTTCTTTGAAAGGGGAAATGTCACCAACATGCCGTAGTCAATGTTTTCAATGATGCCTTTGATGAGGTCTTCGCGACTGCGTAGCTCACTCAAATGGTAGAAGGCAGTAAAGACTTTGAACTTCTCCATCAATCTAAGTAAGTAAGTGAGGATATAGCCCGTGTACGAAGCCCAGCGACACAAACTCTATGCCTTCCTTATACTTGCTGAGCGTCCCAAGCATTTCGAGGTAGCCATACGTCAAGGTTTCTGAAACCCTTTTCTTGGAGAAGATAGGATCAGATTCGGGGGTTCCATTGAACTATAATTTGTCTTTGAACAATGTCACACTGTGAGCTGAGTGATAGAACGTACAGGATCCAGCTGAGCAAAGCTGCGGACAATCTGACTCAAGAAGTCATCTTCATAGCCCAGAAATCGCTGTCCGTCTTGACTGGCCATGAGTGTCGCCAGCAAAGTGCAGCCTAACTTAACCCATCGTTGGTTTTGCTAAAAATAAAAAGTAAAAACCCGTAAACATAATTGTAGATAAGTGACCGAATAGTCACATACTGCCGTCCTGTCAACATCAGAAAACCGATGACTGAATGGGTGGTAGAATGACGTGAGCCTTCGTATGAACCTTGAGCCTTTAATCGCCTCTTCCATTCGTTTTGGATTAAGAAGTGGGCCTTCAATGACGTCTTGCAATATCTCAAAATTCCATTTCGTATGATCTTTCGTGAGCATGACCTGTCGAAGGAAATGTTGGACAAGATTGTGGGGATGATATGGAAGCCATCATACCTGAGTCTCCAACAGAGCCACTTGAAAAGTTCTGTCGTCCATCTGCAGGCCCATCTTAATCTTGACTTGCTCTACTTGTCGCTGTCCTCTGCGTACAGCATCTTCCACAGAGTTCGCCCTACCCCGCGATGCTTGTGAGATGCAGCTATATTGGAAAACATATCACTAAATGACCTTGGTCGATTACTAGTCACTACCCCGGGCTGCAGTCGAGCTCGATTGCGGTTGAAGCTGTCGATGGAAGAAAGAGCCGAACTACCCACTATCCGATGTTCGCCGTGATTATAATCGGAGGCCAGATTGAAGACATGAGGGATGAGCTACAGTGAGATAATGGTTGCTTATTTTCACGATATCAATTTCGAACACCACCTACCTGCATCTTGGCCGCGACAGACAGAGGAAGAATCTTGTTCGCCAGCTGCAGGACTTCGGCCATGAGTAGGATTGCCTTTCTTGTCAGATTGGACCCTGTTGTGGTCTCTTGGAACATGCTCGTGAGTGCCTATATAGCGATCGTTAATGTGGAAGGGCGTGGTCAGAAAAGAGGCATCACACTAACATCGAACAATCCGGCTTTCGTGAAAACTGAGATCAAAAGTGCAATATACTGATCTGTCAACTTCAATGGTTCTGGAGGACGTTGTTGTCCCTCCGTGCCGGTAGCAGCCTCCTCAGTATGAGTGCGTGACTTGCGATACACTGACAAGATGTCAGTGATTAAAAAAAAGCTTGGATGCGTTTGAATTACTGGTTAATCGCCGCCCGTTGATGAATGTTTGAAACCACTCCGGTGTTTTGATATTTAGCAGATCAAAAAACATATCCAAGATAATTTCCTGTAATTTATAAGACGGTCGGACACAAAAGTCATTTGTTTTTCTGACTTACACGTGTCTCCAGAGAAGGTATTCGGAGCGTGTCTGTCAGAGCTCTAATTGGTCTCATGTCGTCCATGCAAAAATACATCAAACCTTGGCGAGTCTATTAGGATTCTTTTTTTTGGACAGGCCACAATAACATACCGCTCCATGTTCGCAACATGCTAGCAATAATCTTGCAGGTACCTTTCATGCGCTCTGAATGCTCCGCATCCCTCCCGTATGAGTCTGTGACCCCAGAAAGGACCATCTATAGCGGAACCGTAAGAGTGTCTCGAAATTGATAATAAGAAATATCAGAACCTCCAGATCTATGCCGGCATGCAAGTAGGTTCTTGTCCGCGGAGAGTCGACGACATACACAAAAATCGTGGCCAGTAGTGTTGCAAGCTCCAGGGGACCTTCAGCAAGCGTATGTAACAATATTCGTATGCCTCCAGTCTTGGCAACCAGGTCAATGTCGATCAACACTAGTCTAGGTTAGTGATTCTAGACAGGTGTTCACACACAGCAGCAACTCACTGATCTCAGCCAGGGTTTGCACGCAAATGGATTTGAAAGGGTCGTCCGGCTGTTCCGCTACAGCTACAAATGCCCGCATCACGGCTCCTGATAGTGGCACGTTCCCAGTACATGGCGGGACATGGGGACCACTTCTCTGAGAACCAATTTCTACAATTGCTCGGATAAGCTTGACGACTTGCTCCTTCTCCACCGAATGCTTGTTGTCAAGTGTTAAAGATCTGCTTTGCGTCAGACATGCATAGACAAATCTGCCAACGAAGGCCTTACTTCACAATATACCAGTCAATAGGTTGCTCCCGTAGGCGTCTCACAGAATCCGCATCAACTAGTGTATGTCGTATAAGACGATATGCGGTGGCTCGGCAAGATTGAGAGGAACGGTCGGACAGCGCTGGGATAACACTTCGCAAGACGGTTAACAGTCAACCACAAGAGAAGATACAGTGGTCACGATAGTCACGCACGCCTGGAAAACTTGAGCGACGTTGAGTTCATAACGAACACGCAGGTTACGCTGAAGGATGCCTGTTAACTTCATCATGACATCTACTCTCATCCTCGTCGCCTCCGTATCGTTTCCAGCGGTGCCGGCAGTCAAGGAAAACGGAGAACTTGAGGATGTGGAAGGGTCCGTGTAAGATCGGCCAACGGACCCAAGAGTTGTGATATATGAAGTCGCTTGTTGCAAAACGGTACGGAAGTCGTCTGTACAAAGGGTAAGCAAGGACCTAGCGTAGCTGCATGTGCGCACACCTCTGTCATCGGCAATTCGTTGGTCTTTCACTATGGTTAGAAGCTGGAACCACTGGGGAGAATTGTAAGGAGCGCACGCTTTTCCACTCTTTGAGAAATCTCATCGATCCGATTTCTGGCCATCTGCAGTTCCGATTCCACTTGGGCTCGCAAAGTGTCCTACGAAGTCTCATCCAAATAAAAACGCCCAACGACACGTAAACAACATGATACGAACCGTTAGTTGCGCATTGTGCATATGTAGCATAGTCTCAGCTCCCTCCTGAATCCTAACGGCCATCGCCATCATGTTGTTGAGGACTGAAAGCTTTGAAGCAGGTGTCCATGATTAATACATGGATTTCCGTTAAGACAAAAACTCACCTGCTCCGCCGTATCTTTGCCTTCCAACCCGGAGAAGTCAAACATCTTGGTAGCACCGTTGCCATTTAACATGGCAACACCTGATACAGAACTTGTCCATGAGACGTTTTCAGAGAGACCATCGCTGGGATGATCGCCTGACTCTGGCCCGGACATCTATACCAAGCGACGGACAAGTCGACTGAACAGACAGGACCTAGACGAAAGATAAGTCCTAACTAGACAAGACACAATTAAAGGGAAGGATTCGGTCCGCTCGACTTCATGTGCATGGGAAGTTCCCTGAGCCCTCAACAGAGGTAACAATACTAGTGCAGTATTGATTCAATGTCTCAATCGTTACATACAAGTGATTACATACAAAGTGACGTGTGTGACTTCTACTCGTATCTTGCCACTGGCATCGTCAATGCACAGGATCGTATCGAAATGCGAGAACATTATCTCAGCAGATACACTGAGTGGAATATTGTGTTCTCATACAGATTGTGTTGAACAGTATAGGCTAGGAATCGAGAAGGACAGAAGTATATAGGTATGTCGGTCGAAAAGCAAAGTATGTACATCCATCAATCAAAGACTAGAAGTCCCATTGTTTTAGGAATAGGTTGATATCATCATCATCATCATCATCATCATTATCCTTGTTGTTGTTGTTGTTGTTGTTGTTGTTGTAGTTGTTCCCACCATCATTGTGCATGGTATCATTGCTGTATTGTTTGAGTATAAAATAGTACACTCCATCCTGATTGTGCCACTGTTAGAGTTAGCACACAGGAAAGTGGCAGACCCTAGAGACAAGATGAGGATTGTCAGTGCTCTCTTCATTTTTCCTATTTTTCTTATATCTCTATCACTATAGATTCTACAATTGCTCCTGATCTATTGAAGTGACTCCCATGTGTTGTGCAGGGAATAGATGGCACAGTGGTGAAGGTGATGGGGACACAATCAGACAGGGAGGAGAGACTGGAGATGTGGTGAGAGATGGAGATAGGCAATGAGGGTGGCAGTTGTACTCAGGATAATGACAGAGAAGATGACAGTGAAGATAAAAAGAGGGTTGTTCATAGTGAGACAACCAAAGGAGGGTATTGAAGTGGATGCAGAAAAGGCAGGTGCAAGACACTCTGAGGAAAGAGAGAAGATGTCTGCTTATTATTCTAAGATGCTATCAAGCTACTGATATACAATCAGAGATTGCACACAGACCATGCTTACTAATAAGTGTGGGCTGCAGGTGTTGAGAGGGAGAGATTAGTGATAACAAGATCTGATGAGATCTGATAAGATTGAAGCAGATCCAACACCATGGTCATGTACTCTTCTTGTTCATATTTATTGGCTGATGACATGCCTGTCATCCAATCTCTGATTGGCCTGCTTATCTGATAGTTATGATTCATTCTCTCACAGTTACTGCAGATGCTCACCAATTCTTCTCACACTGACTATGGAATGTTTACTTATTGTTCTTACAGTTGCTGTGCTGACTGTACAGTGTTGAACATTTGTGCATTGTTACAATCTCTACTCTACACTTTTCATTCGGCATTACTTCCTTTCCTACACTTACTCATATTTACATACATATGACACTATTCCGCTTCTTCTCAACCCTGGTGGGGTTCTATGATCTCTCCCACACCACACATACTCCAGATGACACATGTCCTACATATCTTTGGGCATCCTTGTACTTACACATTACCTCTCCACCTTAACCATATTCTACAACACTATACAAGATGTGCTACATACCTTGCTACTCCTCAGTTGTCGTCTTACAGATAACTGAGTGAGTACTCCACTCCTACATCTTATTCTGACTCTATCTCACAAAGCCTTGCAGCACTCTCTCTTCACCTTGTGGCAACCTACTGTTGCTCACATTACCTTTTACTGCTGCAGTCATGCTGCTCCATTTCTCCCCATGCAGGGATTATACAAATCTGCTGCTTATGTTGCCTCTAATCATGATTGCCTGCCATAACCTGCATGAACATACAGCACTGACATGTCCTTTCTATTATTCTATTATTAGATATGACATCATTCACTTTTATTCTCATATGCTGACCCTATAGTGTATAGCATGGTCTGTGCACTAGTTCCAGTACTATATATACAGTAGTTCACTTAGTGTTTTATCCCCAGTTCTGATCATCTGGGATATCTGCTAGGTGCAGTAGCCTCTAGTCTTTTCTTGTCATACTTTACTGATTATATCATCTGGGATATCCACTAGTTGATGTGTGATTGTTCCTTTTGTTGTTTTAGCTTTTCCATCAGTTGTTTGGCTTTGACATAGTGTTGGCCTCACACTGCCCAGATTTCAACAGATCTGATATTGGATAAAGACCTCTATGCAAGAGAGGCAGAGCAAATGCTAAGAGCAACCTATTGGACAGTCTTAGGGATTTGTTAATGAAGTGCTCCTGGTAACAAGGTGATTGATGTAGTTGATATGGATGAAGAGTGGGATCAATGAGATAGTGATAAGAATGATAGCTCCAATGACTATTTGAGGACCCAGAGTGATGAGTATAGGATGTCTTAGTGACACTTAGTGACTCAGAGATCTTAGACTTAGTTCTTAGGGTTTATGAAGTGAGTTGAAGGTGAGCTTAGATCAGGTGCAGTATAGGAGAATCCCTAGATTGCAAAGTTGATAAGACTGGGGTTTAAGACCACCAGGCTTTCAACTACTTATACAAAAGAGGTGTCCTAAAGATAGTACAAGTAACTAAAGTTCACTGATCAATGATGATTGCACAGCAATCAATGAGATCATGTGACTAGGGACATGTCCATAGTAAACTAAGTAAATAGGCACAAGTGCAAGTGAAAATGATATCAAAACCTGGGCAGGGTTGAAAATGAAGAGAAGATCATAACATTAAATGAGTGGGCATAGAGCCCAAAACAGATTGTGATAGCAAAGAGGGACAGAGCCTGTCAGAACAAGAGTAGAGGGCAAAGCAGCCACATCTGAGAGATTGAAGATGAGGTGTATGACAGAATTGGAAGAAGAGTGCTCAGCAACATGCAGAAGTGCTTAGAGAGGATGACAATACCTGAGAGATTGAAGATGAGGTATACAACAGAATGGGAAGTACACAGAAGAAGAGTGCTGCATAGAGCAGGTATGTCAGAAGAGGGTTGAGAGAGGAGAAGAGATACTCACCTCAGTAACATGCAGAAGTGCTGAGGTGAGACAATGACAAGGTAAAGAAGGTATAGTAAGAGCAAGATAGAGTTGAAGAGGAGCTCAAACCATAAAGAGAAAAAGAGATAAGGATATGTAAGTATGTCCAGCATCATAAGATAGGTAAAAATCAACAAATGAGAGGTAAACAAAGATGAAATATGATAAGTCCTTGCTAATTGAATAATAATAGTCTTTAGCAAGTAAATGTAAAATAAATAAAGAAAAAAAAGAAAAGGAGGTAGAACACCTTATAGTACTTGGAGTTTCAAACTCACAACTTAGTATGTAAATACTATAGTGGAATTCATGCATGGTGTGGGAGCACTCAAAAAGGAAACACAGGGAATTGGACCAAATGTGAATCAGGACAAATGACTGTATAGCAGTGGTCTAGACCTAATACAGGAGTGAAAGGGGGGAATAAGATGGGAGAGCAGAACAAGGGATGCTGGAGCAAAAGGTCACAGTTTGAGGTATTATATATGGTGACAACAACTGGGATGCATGAAAGTGTGGTGAGGAACATGATAATGTCATGCAAGGGGTGAGTGGAGGTATTGTTCACACAGGTTATGGCAGGCAAAGAAGATAGTGGACAACATAAGCAGCAAGTTCACATATTCCCTGCATGGGGAAAGCAAAAGTAGCATGACTGCAGCAACAGAGAAGGTGTGGACAGCAGTGAGGAGCCACAATGCAAGTAAGAGAGAGTCAGTGTTGTTGTAAGACAATGACTGAGGAGATGTATCATATGGTATGCATCTTATATAGTAAGTGTAGAGGGAGTTGTAGTGGCACTTGTATGTAGGAGAACAAGGATGCCTATAGATGTAGAGGATGTGTGTCGTCCAGAGTATATGTGGTGTGAGGAACCCCATGGGGGTGTGAAGAAGTCATGATGTGTAAAGGTATGTCATAAGTACATGTGTGTAAAGGGAGAAAGGCCAAACAAAAATGTAGTATAGGAGAGGTAGTGATGTACAACTGTTCAACAGGTATGATGTATGGTAGATCATGTGTTGTGGGTGGGGAATCATAATGAGTAAGCCTAGGGGGTTACATTTAATACTATAAGGGAAAAGAGATAGAGTCCTTACTAAGTAGAGTGGAGCTTAGCTCACAGCTGTAGTAAAACTATGCTCTAAGAAGAAGAAGAAAAAAGAAGTCTGTCATGAGGTGCCAAAGGAAGTGCCTCATAACAGCAAGAGATTCAGGACATAATCCCAGGACAGCTACATAGCTGAGAGATCAGAGGAGCATACACAGATGCAGAGAGATATGTGATTAAATGCATGACAAAAGATGTGATGAGAGATGCAATAAAAGGTGCAAAGAGAGATGCAACAAAGACATGAAAAGATGCAACAAAAGACACAAAGAGAGGTGCACCTGAGAGATAAGAGGAGCATACAAGATGATAAGAGAGTGTGCAATGAGTGTGTGACAAAAGTGTGACAGAAGAGAGACTCAGCAACAGATAAAGTGCTGAAGTTTGGGGTGAGAGGAGAAAGAAGATATAGTAGGACAACTGTAGAGTTAGAGAGGAGTCCTAACTACAAGAACAAAAGAGACCCTAGAAGGGGAATGATGTGGGTCAGGTAAATGAACCCAATAGAAGAGACATAAGATGATATGAATTCATACATATGTGAAAGGATGGAAGCCACATAGAACTAAAGATGTGAGCAAGCATGTGACAAAAGAGTGACAAAAGGAGTGATAAAGAGCAATTAGAAGAGTGACAAAGGTGTGACAAAGGTGTGATATCCATATGCACAGTGCCCTATGAGGCAAAGTGCTAAGAATGGCCTATTAGACAGTCTTAGGGATTTGTTAATGAGGTGCTCCTGGTAATGAGATGGTTGTAGTAAGTAACATAAACATTCCTGATGACAATGAGAAATGGGATTAATGAGATAGTGATTGTTGGTTTTTCATTACCTTATAATGCTGATCACACTGTTTACTTATTAAAGTGTATACTTATCTCTATCTCATCTTATTGGTATTTCTTCTCTCTTTATGGTTTGAGCTCCTCTTAAACTCTATCTAGCTCTTACTATATCTTCTTCACTTTGTCTTTGTCTTACCTTAGCACTTCTGAATGTGCTGAGCTCTCTCTCTCTTCTGTGTATCCTCTACCCTCTGTTCTGATGGGCTTTATCCCTTCTTTCAATCTCAATCTGTCTTGGGCTTGATGCCTATCTCATTTATGTCATGGTGTTTTGCTTCCCTAGCTGTGCTGCCCAATTCAACAGTGATCAGGATGATGGCTCTGATGACTACATGAGGATCCAGAGTGACAAGTGTTGGATGTCTTAGCAATGCTTAGTGAGTGAGAGATCTTAGACTTAGTTCTTAGAGTTTTATGAAGTGAGATGAAAATGAGCTTAGGTCAAGTGCAGTGTAGGAGGATCCCTAGATTGTGAAGTTGATGAGACTGGGGTTTAAGGCCACCAGGCTTTCAACTACTTATACAAAATGAGATGTCCTAAAGATAATACAAGTAGTTAAAGTTCACAAATCAATGATGATTGCACATCAATCAACAAGATCATGTGTTACAAGGCACTTGCCTAGGCACCTCATAACAGTTTTCTTTTTTCTTTCTTTTTTCTCTTACTTACTATTAGAATGTGGTTTCACTACAGCTGTGAGCTTAGCTCCAACTCTTATAGTAAGGACTCATTTTTCTACTCACCTATAGAGTACTATAGTATTTGCTAAGAGTGGCCTAATGGACAGTCTTAGGGAAAGTTTGTGATAACTATACCCCTGGTAACAAGGTAGTTGGTATGTGCTTGATATGCTTAGTAAATGTTCCTGATGATGAAGAGCAGGATCAATGAGATAGTGATGAGGATGATACTGCCAATGACTAAATGAGGATCCAGAGTGATGAGTTTAGGATGTCTTGGTGATGCTTAGAGTGACTTAGAGATCTTAGACTTAGTTCTTTAGAATGTAGTGAGGTGAGGGTGAGCTTAGGTCAAGTGCAGTATAGGAGAATCCCTAGATTGTGAAGTTGACAAGACTGGGGTTTAAGACCACTGGGCTTGTCCTTACTTATACAAAACAGAGCATCCTCAAGATAGTACAAGTAAATAAGGTTCACTGATCAACAATGA
>QLPN01002056.1:0-19363 GCA_003314395.1 Albatrellus ellisii | reverse complement strand
TTGGTACAGCCGTGGCATGGGTGGCCAGGTGGGGTTGTAATGGCCACACGCTGTTCATACAGCAGCAGTGCAGGTGGGCATGGAGCATGTGCTCAGCAGCAAAAATGAATAAAATAAAATAAAATACATACAGTGGTGGCATGGATGGGTAAGGGGCTGTGGTGCATATGTGGGCAGGCAAGCAGGGGGCCGTGCACTGGTGACACAGCAGCAACATGGGCACGCGGCCATGGCATGTCTGTGTAGCACTGAAGCATAATCCTGGCAGGAGACCACAGCCAACAGACATGCTGTCAGAGTAATTGATGCGGAACTGGAAGATACAGTGTAGTAATATGTGTTGGGGGACCATCAGCAGGGCTACAACACGGGCGTCAGCACAGCAGCATACTCTCGTCAACCTTCCAGACTTGGACGCATCTGTGATGCAGAGAAGAGTCTCAAGACACCATCCGTGACTTCTGAGGGCAGAAAGGAGCAGCCATCGACAGCAAGAGTATCAGGGGGTGGTAAGCATGCGTACCTTCTTTCACAGTATTGAGGCCAGCCATGTTTCGTCTGGGATCAGCTGTAGTGGTGGACACAACGTAGCGCAAGGTCTGTGTGTACCTTGGTGGCACTCTGCGCCCCGCATGTACAGATGAATGGCATGTATTATGAGCTGCTGTGGGGATATTGGCCCCCATCGCTGCTCCCACCATCACACACTGTGCGCTCGGGCGGTGCCATCGTCATCAATGCATTGGCATTCAGATTCAGGTGCACCGCCACTGACTATGTGGACAGAGTTAGGAGAGTATATAATGGAAGGGTGAAAGGCGATGGACAGCAATTGTGAGTGAGCAGGTGGCGGCCATGCCGTGCTCATACAATGGTGGTGTGGGTGGGGTGGTAGTGGCTGCACGCTGTTCCTACAGTGGCTGCGCAGGCAAGTAGGAGGCTGTGTGCTGTTGAGACAGTGGCGACATGGGTGCATGGGTGTCAGTAAGCAGTACATAGTTTGAGAAAAAATCACATACCCAAATGTCTTCCTGGGGGCAGCGCCTTGAGTGGCATGCCAAGTGTGTCTGCCGTTGTGGTGTACAGGGTGTTACTTGCATCACCTGCACACATCCAGCATCCCTGTCCCTGCATCCAAAAAGAAAAAAAGAATATCATACAACAGGTATGAGACTGCCCTCACCAATGTCACCAGCACTGGTTCCTGCTCAACTTGTGAGTGCCCCATCACACCCCAGTGTGGTTCGAGCTGTCCCACAACACCGCTGCGACATGTGCAGCTGAGAGCAGCATGGGCCTGTGAGACTTTGTGTGCCATGCGGTCGCCAGCCAGGATGCAGGCCCGCGCGGCATCATGCACTATGCAGTTACCAGCAAGCACCTTGGCCATGCAGTGCCTGTCAGGTGCACCATGGTGGGGGTGCAGTACTGGGCCATGCGCAGGGTGCTGTTCGTACTGTGGCAGTGTGGGTGAGTAGAGGGCTGCATGCTGTTGACACAGCGGCAACGTGAGCGTGCAAGTGGGCACAGGAAGGACATACATACCAATTGTGCACATTGTCTGTCTTGAATGGACACAGGTGGGGCAGGCAGGCAGGCAAGTTGCCATGTTGTGCTGGTGGGTACAGTCAGCTCCTGCATGTTATTTATTTTTGTTTTTTCTTATAATAGGCCATGCAACACATGATGGTGGTGAGCAGCCAACATATGCAGCATGGCCAGGTGTGATGACAACTGTTGAGCAGCCAGCACATACAGCACATGGCAGTGGTGAGCAGCCAATATGCATGTAGTGTGGGGGTAGAAGCTCAAGCATGATGAGCAGCCCATGGATGCAGCCATGGCAGTAGTGGGCAGCCAGGATGTGCAGCATGGGGGCAGCAGTGCGAGTGGTTGTAAAAAAAACAGACGCGTGTGCTGGCGCACTGTGTGTGGCGCGCCATGCGCATGCCGCACTGCCACGCACAGATTGGAGCAGAGTTGGGTAAGCAAGAAAAACCATGTGGAATTTTTAACTAACGACCATGCTCCCATTCTTAAATAGATAGGGTCTGTCCATATCATCCCTGAGTCCCACAACAGGTCCATGTGGCACATTACATTATAAATGTGCTGTCATGTTATTACACTTTTGCTGTAGTACATCAATAGTATGCAGCAGGTATGCACAGCTGTTGACATGGGATCTTGCTCTTTGCCCCAGCACCCACTCCCTACACTTTATTACATCAGCATGGTCTGTGCACCACATCTTTATGTATATATGTATCAGATTAGGGACACTGATCTTCAGTCAATCTACTACATCTTCTCCCTCACTGTGCTTGCATCTACACTCCCTATTACTGTACTTCTGTGCAATGCCAGTGTTGTAGCTTCTTCTCTTTCTGGGCTTTTGCCCCATGTGTTCATGCCTCTCCCTCATCCTCCTTGAATGGAGTGACTGGCCTCAGGTATGACCACCTGCTAAGAGCGGCCTATTGGATGGTCTTAGGGAAGGTCTATAGTGTTACTCCTAGTAACCAAAGTTTGGGTATAAGCTTGATGAATGTAATAGAGATTCCTGATGATGATGAAGAAGGGGATCAATGAGATAGTGATGAGGATTATTCCACCAATGATGATACGAAGATCCAGAGTGACGAGTGTAAGAGGTTTTAGCAACATTTTAGTGGTGTTAAAGTTCTTAGACTTAGTTCGTAGAGAATGAAGCGAGATTATGATGAGCTTAGATCAAGCGCAGTATAAGGAGAATCCCTAGATTGCAAAGTTGACAAGACTGGGGTTTAAGACTGCCAGTTTGTCAACTATTTATACTAAACTAGCGATCTAACTATAGTACAGTTGCACAGTAAAGCGCAGTAAGTAAACGAAAATGTGCAGTAAAGCGCAGTAAGTACATGTCCATGTGAATATAAGTGGCTCAGCCACAAGCGTGAAATGAACATGAGATAAATAAAAGTAAATAAAGGCGAGAAAGGAGAGTCCTTGCTAATTGTATAGTGATAGTCCTTAGCAAGTAAATGTTATAATAAAATAAAGAAAGAAAAGAGAAAAAGATAAGTCTAATATAGTACTTGGAGCTAAGCTCACACTTAAGTATGTAAATACTTAAGTACTATAAAAGAGAAAAGAAAAGGATAAGTCCTTACTAAGTAAAGTGGAGCTAAGCTCACACTTGTAGTAATAATACTACACTTTACTAGTAAGTAAGATAAAGGAGAAAGGAAAAAGAAAAAAGAAACGCATTATGAGGTGCCAAAGCAAGTGCCTCGTAACACCACCACACTGTTCATCTAAGTATCAACCCCAGCATCCACAGGTCATAAAATACCAATAAAAGATCCTATAATGAAATCCTGGAGGGAGAGGATTGGGGACCAGAGGAGCCAGTTTGGTTCAAGTCAGAGTGTGAGAGCTTAACCTAGTGTTATGGTTTAACACATGCAAGTGGTCAAATACCTATGAACTAAGTCTGGAGGGCTTTGAGGTGAACATGACAAGGAAGAACAAGAGGCTGCTATTGCAGAGCAGAGACACAATACAACAAAGGAGGTTAAGCTAGAGAAATGGTGTCATATCATATTGGTCTTTTATAGTACAAAGAACAAACAGAAAAAGAGAAAGGATGAAACATACAGAATCTTCAAAGGGGTTGTGCCCTATGATAATATACACACAGTGTAATGCTGTTGCTACATGGTTAACCTGTGGAGTAGAATATCTGTATGGGATGTGTGGACTAAGTAAAAAAGCAAGAGAAAAGAAATCCTGATACCTTCTGCTCTAGGATTGATACATTTCTCACCATAGTTTCTTTGCTGAAGGCTACATCAGTACCATCTTGACCTGTGGTTCTTGCAATGCTATTGTATTTCTGATGTGCATAATTAAACTTCCAAGGCCTGCATGTCATATACCTTAGGGGAGGGTGATCATTTTTTGATGGGATTCTTGTTGGAATTGCAAACTGGTGCATGCATGACTCACTACTTCCATTTCAGGCAACTCAGAACAAGCTGACATGTGTGCAAACTTTTGTCAGAGCCTCAAAGAAAAACATATGACAACAGACATTTTTCAATCATGCTACTACTATCAATTCCAAGCCACAGGCAGTTTGTTTATTTAGTCTACCTGAGATAGCCTGTGTTTTTTTCCTTAGCCCTTGTGTTGTTTTCGAGACTGGATGTTCATTGTCTTTGTTGTTTGGGTGTTTTTGGTGTTTCTTGTGCAGAACCTGTTATAGCCTGTTTATTTCAAGAATTCTACCAGGTGTGCCAGGATTTTGTGGCACTGCTGCAGCATGATAAATAATTGTGGAATGACTATTGTCTGCTGAGGTCAGCAATGGAGGCTACATTAGTGAATTCAATCTTCAGTGGTGCTAAGCACATTTGTTCTGCATATTCTGACATATGAAATAGATTCTATCTGGCACTTTCAGCAGTTCTTAAGTTGTAGCTGTGTGCTTTGTGTGAAACTATAATGGGGAGGCATGATGTGTTGGAATTATGTAATATTCTTCACATCTAACACCTGTGCCCCACACTCACTTAGTCAGCACAGTCTGTGCATGGCAGCTATAGGTACTTAAGGACCATCTCTGGGATGTTATTCAGTAGTCAACTTCTCATCCACTCCCTCATCATGTATTGGGGCACACTCCTTGTTTTGATATATTCTGCATTTAGAAATCTATAGCAGAGAGGCTCAGTCGATAGTGGAAATGACTGTATTAGATCTTACCTATAGTGGAGAGGCTATAGGCATGATCAGTTTGTTTGCACAGGTTATGGCAGGCAACTATGAGGATGAGCAATATGTTCATGTATTCCCAACATATGGGAAATAGAGGCAACATATCTGCAGCAAGTAGGTTAGGTGTGGGCAGTGAGAATAGTGCCACAACACAAAGGAGGAGTTCAGTGTTGTTGTAAGACAACTACTGAGGACACATAGCACATATAGTGCATCTTATATAGTAGGTAGAAGGGAAGGTTAAAGCAGAGAAATGATCCTAAAGTACAAGGATGCCTAAATATGTGGAGGATGTGTGTCATCCAGAGTATAGGTGGTGTGGGAGTGGGAAGTGGAACCCTGCAGGGTTGTGGAGAGTAGGCAAATGTGTCAAGAGTATGTAAGTATGTGTAAGCATGAGGTGGAGTGGAAGCCAAACAAAAAAGGAGGAGTAGGAGATATATCAATGATGTACAGTAAATGTTCAACACAGTTAATTTTAATTGTACAGAGTATATAGTAACTCACCTCAGTTGATAGTGGAAATGACTGAGGGAGGGTAGTGAAAGTTTGTAGGTATTTATATGTATGGGACATACTACTGAACAGAATCACATGTAAATGTATGTACAATCACATGTGATTGCATATGCTGCAGACAATATAAAGTGAGGTGGATGAAACATATAGAAAGATGACATGACACCTGTCATGTGTACTTGAATAGAAAAAATATCTTGACACTTCATCTCAAATATAGTTTCATGATTGCTCATTTTTCAATACTCCTCCTCAAGTTGAAGGGTCTCCTCCTCAATGTGCATCTGGGATGTTGATCAATCTGAGATGTTGTCTATGCCTGTTGAAAGTGACATGTGGTAAGGCTTTGGTAAAGATGTCAGCTGTGTTGAGCAAGGTGGGCACATAGAAATACTTGACCTGGTGGTCATTGACCATCTCCCTAACCACATGGTAGCAGATGTCAACATGTTTCATCTGGTTATGGAATGATTGGTCTTGTGTGAGTCACAGTGCTCCTTGATTGTTGCATGCAATTGGTGTCAGAGCAGTGGGGGTAAGGTCAAGCAGGGTGCACACAGATCATAACCAGAGGGCTTCCTTGCCCACATGATGGGCAGCCATGTACTTGGCTTCACAAGTGGACAAGGCTGTTGTCACTTGTCACTTCAAGCTCCAGGAGACACTGCTGCTGCCCAAGCTGCAGGTATAACTGGAGGTGGAATGGCAGGGAGCATCACTGTCAGGCCCTGGTCCACCACCATAGCTGGAGTTGGTGTAGCCCAAGATAGCAATGGGAGTGGTACTGTCCAACAGTAGGTGCAGTGTTCATGTTCCTTTGAGATAACATACAATATGCTGTGCACTGATATGTGGTGTGCCAGGCTGAAGGGGAATAACAACCACAACCACAACAATTGCTGGAGGGTGTGAGTCATAAGATTCTCTAGACACCAAGGTAGAGAGAGTTAGTAGTTAAGAGTGATATGCGCGATAGCATGACACAACTGGGGTGACAAAAGGAAATGCAACTTGGGCAACAAATGGGTGATATGATGTGATAAAGAGAATGCAATGCAACACAAGGGAGAACACAATAGAGAACGCAATGCAATGGAGACTAGATGCAATGCAATATAGAATGCAATGCAATGCAACACAATGGGGAACACAATGCAATAATAGACATGACCTATGAGGAATGTGCACTTTCTTGATAGTAAGCCATGTGGAGGGAAGATCAGAACACACTTTTTCACAAACAGACTCAGATGGGGAAGAGAAGTCAAATTGTGGGTGGGGGAAATCTGTTGGTTCTGACTGATGATGTGCTATCTAAATACAAGTATAGCTCCAAAGCTGGAGCACAACAAAATGAAACAGAAGATTTACAGTGCAGGGTCAATCATAGGGATATTTGAAATGAAGTGGAGTCTGGATGTGAGCAAATAAAGTATCATACTATAGTGGATGAGCAAAAGAGGAAAAGCACCAATCACACCAAATGCCAACTTCATGACTCATGACTCCATGGACCACACCTCAGCCTACACATATTATCAATCCTGCTCCTCACCAGTTGAACCCAGTCCTATAGTCTGTCATCTAAACAAATGCATGATTGATGTTGTACACACAGGCTCTGGGAAACAGTGGCAGCAATAATATAAGCAAGTGATAACAAGTAAGAGAATCCCAGCATAGCTAGGGTGGCAGGCAGTTGCATAACTGCAGCAGAGAGTGAGTGGTTGCAGATGCAGTAAGGTGGGGCAACATGGTTTAAGTACACTGCAGGGAAGATATGAGAGAGTGGAGAATAAGATAGGATGAGTACTCACTCAGACATGTAGTAAGACATCTGAGGAGGTTGTAGAGTGGGAGTCCTATCTTATATAGTGTGTAACAGTAGAGTTGTAGTGGAGAGTAGAAAGTAGAATACAACAGCTACTATGTATGGAAGGGATGCACATCATCCAGAGTAGATAGTGAGGTGTGAGTGTGCTTGGAGGTGTGGGCAGTCTGAGGAGATGAGTAAGAAGTATTGTATGTGTTATGTATGTAAAGTGTATGTGTAGAGGAGTAGGAGAGAAGCCAGATGAAATATAGGTGTGCATGCATACTGATCTTCAACAGATGTGACTGTGGATGATTGTCATGTGTGGCACATTAATGTCACTGTGTTTGCCTGATGTCACTGATGGTCATTTTCCAGCATTACATACACATGATGCTCATCAGTGCCATGCCAGTGTTTCCATCCTGGATTGTTGCTGAGTTGACTGAGATTATTTACTGTGAAAGCAATGTTTGGGTGCTTTCCCAGTGTGAGGTACATGAGTGAGCCAATGAGTTTGTGATATGGAACATTGTGCATGTCATGTCAGGCTTCAGTACTGGTTGGGCAATCAAGATGTGTGAGGGTGACACTGGGATCTAGTGGCATAGAGATGGGATGTGCAGTACTCAAGTTGAAGTGGGCAACAATTGTGTTGATGAGGGTGATTTGTGAGAGATAGATAAGGTGGGCTGTTCATTGCCATGTTATGGCAATGCCAACAAGCCATTTGATGGGGCCCAGTTCAACTAGATTGAATTTGGTACAAAGTTGCTGCTTGATGCACTGTAGCTCCATGTTGGAGTCCACAGCAGCAATCATGTCATCAACATGAATGACGATTATGGCCTTGCCATGGGGGGTGGTGCAGTAGTATATGCTCCATTCAACACTGAGGCAAGCAAAGCCTAACCCAGTGAGTGTAGCATGTAGGAGTTTATTGAATGTACAGCCACCCTGTTCAAGTCCATAAATGCCTTTTAGTAGTAACCAGACCAGATCATCAGTGGGCCATTCTTCAAAACCCATAGGTTGCTCCATCCAGACTGCTTTGTTGAGATGGCCATGCAGGAAGGCAGTTTTGATGTCCAGTTGTTCAATTTCCCAATCATGAGCAGCAGTGATGTGGAGGGTGATTTGTTGGGATTTGAGGTGAGCAATGGGGGAATACATGTCAGTGTAGTCCAGTCCTGGAACTTGAGTGAAGCCTTGCACAATGAGGCAGACTTTGTAGTGGATGGGGTTGTTGGCCTCATCCCACTTGAGTTTGAAGATTGGGTGGCAGCAAATTGTGAGTGCAGGCTAGGGTAGGTGATGAGGACTGTCATGATGATGATTACATTGAGCAGCGATGAGGTTACAGACATCATATCTGCAGTGGTAGAGATAGTCATGGGTACAATAGGTACCATGACATGATAGTAGAGAGAGAGAGTCAGACAGTGTTGTAAGATGTCTGAGTAGTAATGAACCTGCAGTGGTAGAGATAGTCATGGGTACGATAGGTACCATGACACGATAGTAGAGAGAGAGAGCTGCAGGTTTGTGAGAGGAGATGTAAGATGAAGGGAAAGAGGTACTCACTCAGACAGTGTTGTAAGATGTCTGAGGAGATTGTACAGTGGGGTGTCATCTTATATAGTATGTATAGGTAAGGTTGTAGTGGAGATATAAGTATGCAGAACAATGGTTACCATAGATAGGAGGGACGCACGTTGTCCTGGAATGTGTGTGGGGTGTGAGTGTGTTCAATGATAAGGTAGTCCGAGGAGGAAGTAAGTAGTTGTATGTATGTTGTCATAGGTGTATGGAGGAAGTGGAGCAGATGTAGGCATAGTACGTACTGAGAATTCAACACAAATGACCTTGCAGCCAGTGGGGACAGTCATCCAGGAGACCAGCTTGTAGACCTGGTGTTTGTGCATGCTAGCCAATTTGTCAAGATATGCAAGGTGCCACTGGGCCACATCTGGGGAGGTCTGTGCTTCATCCCAGGTGCATGGGTCATGCAATTGCAGATCAGCTGCAAGTGCTGCAGCTTCAGCAAAGTCAGGGCAGGGCAGGGTAGGCATGGGTGGGTCTGTCAGTTGTGCTTGAGCTTCACAGAGGTGTAGGGAAGGCATGGGGATACAGGAGCTGTGGCAGAGGGGGGGGTGTGGTGGCACAGGAGGTGTTGGAGGTGAAGTGAGGGATGGAGGTGGGGGCAGGAGGCAGTGAAGAGCCAGCATCAGGCATGGAGGTGGTGGGGATGTGAGGCTCATCATGATTGGTGAGGGGGTTCAGAAGTGGCAATGGAGGCAAGGGTCTCAAGGGCCAGGCTAGGGGTGGTGCAGGATCAGTGTCATGGGATTTGATGAACATGACATTACAGGTGGTATATAGATGACCAGATGCATGGTGATAGCAACAGTAAGCTTTGGATGAGGGGGTGTGTCAGGCTTCATATTTTGGAGCGTTTAGCCTTTTATTTCTTTTCATTTCTTTTATTGTTTTTCTTGTTATCTGATTAGATAAGATCATCTCTCCTTTCAGTCTTTCTGATCTTATCTCATCTTATCACACTTACTGCCACGCCAGTCTAGGATACTCTGGCTAAGCCTAGACCATGAGGTCATAGCATGCGCCTTTGGCATGTTCCCATACTTACTGCGGTATTGTACCTAGTTGACCTGCCCTGTAGTACTGCACCTGGTCCATGCACCTTTACTTAGAATATATAGGTCTTCTTAGTATAGCTGAATATACCCCAGCTAGTTATGGCTGGATTTCCTCTCTCTTTGGTGTGAACCTTAGTCTGAGTGCGCCCAGTCTCCCTTTCAGGGATATATGCAGACTCCAGTCTCATAGGGTGTAGCTGACCAGGACACATTTGAGACTTCAATTGTATATTTTGGGGTTGTGTCAGTCTTGGATAAGTACAAAGGCTTTGCATCCCAGTTCCCATAAATGCATTAATGATGGTTTTTCACCATACCATAGTGTGTAAGGAGTGGCATAGCCTGTATTCACCTGTGTTGGCATCTGGTTTTTGAGATAACAAGCTGCTAAGAGGCATTCACCCTACAATGAGGGTGGTAATGCCATGTCAGAGCAGTTAGTGTGAGGCCAACGTTTGCCAGCAAGGTCACACAATGTATAGGAAGAGGGATGAGGCTAACAAGAGGGATGAGATCACACTTATGCAAACAGATATCCCAGATGTATTCAGCTGGAGAGTAAATACAATACAGCTGAATTATATATACAAAAGAGAACCTGCACACAGACCATGTATGTACTCTAGGGCAGGTGTATCATAAAGGAATGCACAGCATTCCTGTGAACGATCAATAAGCAACTTGCACAGCATCAGTAAGGATGCGCAGCATCTATGAGATGCTCTGTAAGCAACTGTGAGAATATATGTCATATATGTATAGTAAGCAGCCTGATGACAAATGATGAATGAGTCATATATAATTGTGATAAGATCTACTGTAATCTGATAAGGTATCTTGTGTAGATCTTGAGTGATAAGAATGAAAGAAATCATAAAATGGAAAGAAAAATAAATGCGTCTATGAGACCAGAGTCTGCATATATCCCTGAAGTCGGGAGACTGGGCGCACTCAACTAAAGATCACTCTAAAGAAGAGGAAATCCAGCCATAACTAGCTGGGTATATTCAGCTATACTAAAGAGACCTATATACTCTAAGTAAAGGTGCATGGACCAGGCGCAGTACTACAGGGCAGGTCAACTAAGTACAATACCACAGTAAGTATGGGAACATGCCAAAGGCACATGCTATGACCTCATGGTCTAGGCTTAGCCAGAGTATCCTAGACTGGCATGGCAGTAAGTGTAATATGATAAGATAAGATCAGATAAGATGGAAGATAAGATGATCTTATCTTATCAGACAACAAGAGAAACATAAAAGAAAATGAAAAGAAATAAAGTGCTAAACGCTCCAAATAATGAAGCCTGACAGTGTCCTGACAAATACCCCCTCTTTTAGGGCGAGACGACTTGATGAGCATATGCAATTCCTGTAGAACCAAACCCTTTTTCTCCATGACTAGTATTGTCCAATGATTGAACTTCACAGACATCAGCGATGGAAATATGTTTGAGGATTAATTGAGCAACATGATCGCCAGAATTTATGGTGAAGTCTTCAGTACCAAGATTGACAATAAGTATTTTCAAAACTCCTCTATAGTCTGAATCAATGACACCCACACTGATATGAATGGAGTTCTTAACAGCCAGACCACTGCGAGGTGCAATATGGCCATAACAATGATCTGGTATAGCTAAGGCGATTTGGGTGTCAACCAATTTCTGACTATGTGAAGGAATAGTGATTGTTTTGGCACTGTAAAGATCTAATCCAGCTGCGTATTCTGATCCTTGTGTGGGTAATTTCGCTGAGTCTGAAAGTCATTTGACTGGTATCAAACATTTTTGAATTGTATGAATGGCAAGAGGGTGTTTGATATGGAATTCTTTAACCAGCTTAGGTATGTCTTTGAGAATATTTGTAGCTGGTTCCCAGGAATTTTCATCTTCTGGGTAATTTTTCCATTTGATAAGGTATTGGATTTTTCCCCTATTCTTTTGACTATTCAATATTGTTTCAACTTCATATTGTTCAATACCGTCTTTGATGATTGGAGAGGGCGGAATTTTTATGATTCTTTCTGGAATGTCGTTTGGAGTATAAGGTAATAGTTTTGCAACATGGAAGACCGGATGGATTTTCATTGACTTGGGTAATGTCAATTTATATGCATTGTTTGACAATACTTGTTCGATTGGATAAGGTCCAAGTCATCTGTGATCCAGTTTCTTTGTTGGTCTTCCTGTTTGAATATTTGTTGCATCTAACCAAACTTTGTCTCCAATTGTGTAATGGGGTGTTGCTCCTCTGTGAGTGTTGTAATATCTTTTCATATCTTCAGCTGCTTTCTTTAGCGCTGACTCCGCATCATCTCTTGTCCTCTTCATTCCTTCTACAAAATTTTCTACCAATTCGATAGTGGACATCTTGCCCAATTCAAAACCCATGTGAGGATTTTGTCCAGAGTTGATCATAAATGGGGAATATTTTGTTGAGGCATTGACCCTATTATTGTAGCAGAATTCTGCCATAGGTAGCCAATTCATCCAATCTGATTGTCAATGATCTATGAATATTCTGAGATATTGTTCAATCTCTTAATTGATTCGTTCCGTTTGACCATCTGTTTGAGGATGATAGGCTGTTGATAGGGCTGTCTTAATGCCTAGTAATCAATTCAACTCCTTCATCATCTTGGAAGCAAATTGTGGTCCCCAATCTGATATGATCTTTTCTGGGAGTCCATGATGTTTCCAAATATTGTCTCTGAACATTCTTGCCACACCTTCTGCTGTTATGTCTGATGTTGTTGCCATGATGTGTATCATTTTCGAAAAACGATCAACAACCATGAGTATTTAATCATATCCTTGGCTTTCAAGTAATTGTGTAATGAGATCTGTAGATATGATTTGCCAAGGATTTGATGGTATTTCATTTGGCGTCAATTCACCTTGTGGTTTCTTCATAATCATTTTTGTTCTTTGACAAACATCACAACTTTTGACATATTTCCCAACATATGCTGCCATTCCCTTCCACCAGAATGTTCTTGACACCAATTCCAGTGTCCTCCATTGCCCCAGATGTCCTGCTATTGGGGTATCATGGCAATATTTGACAACTTCTGCTCTGCAACTATCTGGGACTAGGATTTTGTCTTTGAATGTAAGTAATCCTTTTTTGTTTTGTCCCCATCCTGCTATAGTAGCAGTTTTGCATTCGTCTGCTGATAATTCTGCCCACATCTTGACATCTCTATCTTTCTCCTGTTTGTCTGCAATCTTTTGAAGTAATGGAACATTATTTGCCAATACTGCTTGTATGTGGTCTGGTTTGATGAAGAATTCTGGTTTGAGCAGTATGACATTTTTGTTATCATGTTCCACCCCCTCTTTATGATCCACTTGTCTCAAGAGGAGATCTGGTTTGGCTGAGCTCTTCCCCGGTCTGTGGGAAAGGTGGATATTGAACCTAGAAAGAAATAGAGACCATCGAGCCTGGCGACGGTTCAATTTCTGGGCACTCATAAAGTACTCTAGGTTTTTGTGATCCATAAGGATCTGTACTGGACTATCTGTTCCTTCCAGATAGTGTCTCCATTGCTCCAACGCACGTATAACAGCCAGCATTTCTTTGTCATAGATGTCGTAATTTCTCTCTGCAGGTGACAATCCTTTGCTGATATACACTACTGGGTGCCATTTCACATCATCCCTCATCTGTGATAACACTGCTCCTGTAGCATACCCCAAACTGTCAGCTTCTACAAGGTAAGGGCAATTGGGTTCAGGAAAAACTAAGACAGGTTTAGAACATAACGCTGTCTTAAGATTTTCAAAAGATTCTTGTTGTTCTGAATCCCAATGCCATTTTACATCTTTTTGTAAAAGTGAATTAAGGGGTTTTGCTAAGTCCGAAAATCCTCTGATAAAACATCGATAAAAATTGGTAAAACCCAAAAAGGAGCAAACTTCTGTGATGGAAGTTGGAATATGCCATTCGGCAATACCTTGGACTTTGATGGGGTCCATCATGATTTTGTCAAAGGATATTTTAAGTCCAAGATAGTCAATTTCTGTTTTCTTGAAGTCGCATTTTTCAGGTTTAAGATATAGCTTATTATCGTGTAGTATCTTCAACACCTCTTCCACTATGATCCTATGTTCTTCAATCATTGCCATGAAGATAAGGATGTCGTCCATATAGACCACTACTTTTCCTCTCACAATCAACTCTCTGAAGAGATGATTCATCATAGTTTGAAAAGTAGTGGGACTATTGGTAAGTCTGAAAAACATAACAAGAGGTTCGTATAATCCTTGATTTGTGATGAAGGCAGCTTTCCATTTGTCTCCTTCTTTTATATGAACATTTTTGTAACCCCATCTGATATCGAGTTTGGTGAAGTATTTAGCCCCTTTGAGTTTATCGATCAATTCCAAGATAAGTGGTAGTGGATAGGAATTTTTGATCGTAATTTCATTTAGGCGTTGATAGTCTTGAATAGGATGTAATTCACCTGATTTCTTTTTGATAAAGAAGAATGGGGAAGCCATAGGTGATTTAGATGGTCTGATTCGTCCTGATTTCAAGTTTTCTTTGATAAACTTTTCCAACTCTTTTTGTTCTGTAAACGAAAGATTGTAGATTTTTCCCATGTGCATTTTTGCATTTGGTTTCAATTTGATTGCATGGTCCCAAGTTCTCTTTGGGGGTAGTTCATCAAAAGATTCTTTTGCAAATACTGATTTGAAACCATGATATGCTTTAGGTACTATATCTTCAAAAGACTTTTTGATCTTTTGTTTTTCTGCTTCTATCGTGAGATCCTGAGATATATTCGATATCGATGCTTCTAGTTCAGGATCTCCAACCATGACACATAGTACTTTGTCTTCTTTTCCTATTGCATCTTCATCTTCATCATCAACTTCTTTCAATGTAGGAACTTCTTTCTTCTTCTTCTGTTTGTGTTCCTTTCGTTCTGTGACTACTCTGACATGACACTGTCTTGGACATCTTGTAAATTTCACCCTGCCTGTTTCCCAATCTATTTCTGGGTTGTGGATCTTTAGCCATGTTTCTCCAAGGATAAGGTTGACTTTTCCTAATCCAGTAACACAGAATGTAGTTCTTTCTGTGTGATTCTGGATTTTGACTATAAGATCTACTGTTTCTTTGATGGAACCTCATTCATTCTTTGTTCCATCAACATTATAGACTGGAATAGCGATTGGGAGTTTCTTTGTTATAAGATGATTATTTTTGACAAATTCTTCATCTATGTAACAGGTCGTTGCTCCTGAATTGACTAAGGCTTGGATGGTGATTACTTGTCCATTGTCAGGCTTCTTGACTTCCAATTCTATCATGGGTAATTCTGTTCGTATTCCCATGACAATGTGCTTTTCTTTTTGAGAGGGCATACTCTCTGATGTCTTTCCTTCAGTCTTTTTCTCTGATGCAATGTGATTAAATATTTTGACTGGATCACATACATTGGCATGGTCAACAGCGCCATCATCTGGAGTAAGTACTGAAAAACAATTGGATGAAGTAGCAACATCTACTACTCGTCCTTTCCAAAACCCGCCTCTTTTGCGATTTTCTTTATTGCTTCATCATTCAACATCTGTGCAAATTCTTCTGTGGTCATACTCCTAATTTGCTCATGAATGGTGCATAATTTCTCCTTTTTCTTCTGTGGACAATCGCATGATATATGTCCCTTTTCTCTGCAGTTGAAGCATATGATTTCTCAGCATCTTTGTGCACAATCTACATCCATTGGTACTGTTTCATTGCTGGCTTTGTGGGCTATTCCAGAAGGATTAGTGACATTGTTTTGAGAATTAGCATTTCAGTTGAATCTGGGTCCCCAGCTTGAGGATCCCCTGTCTGCAACCAATTGCTTAAATTCTCTCATATGTTGATCCATACTCTGTGCCATTTGTTGCCATGATAAGTATGTAGAAGGAGGAGGATGGATGTTGTAAACTTTCTGAAGAAGATCTACATTGAGTCCTCTTTTGTAGCAGTCGATCAATGCTTCTTCATCATATTTTGTTTTTGCTGCTATTAAGAGGAATTCCATAGTGAATTCTTCTGCTGATTTTCCTCCTTGTCGTAATTTGTGCAATTGTTGTTGTGCCATTTGTGCTTCATCTGGATCCCCGAATTGCACTCACAATTTCATATCGAAGTCCATCCAGTTTGTGAAGGGTTCTGGATATATTGGGTTATTAGGATGGACTTCATGTAATCGCTGCTTCACGACTACTAGGTTTCTCCAGGCTTCTGCACTTCCTCCTATCATGTATGATAGGGCATATGTGATTCTGTCGCTGTCCATCCATGTTTTATTTGCCACAAATACAAGAAATAGTTCTTGTATAAAGGAATCAAGTTTGTCACACTTCCCCGAGTATGGAGTAGGTGACAAAACTTTTACCCGGTGTTGGGCAAATATGTGGCCCATGGGGGTGGCAGTGAGGCCAGAGATATTTGTCAAAAGTGGCATTTGGGTTTGGGGGGTGGAGAGCATCAATGTTATTTTGGCCAAGGATTTGGTAATCTCGACCAATGCATTCCCCATTTCCAACTGGTGTGTTTGTTGTTGTTGTTGTGCCAATTTTGACTGTTCTATCTCATGCTTCATTATCTCCAGTGTATCCTCCAGATCCACTATCCAAGTCACCATTGGCATTATTTGGTTGTCATCCATTCTTTCTTCTGAAGAATCTGATATTATTGCTGCTGGTTCTTGTGCTTGCCAATTTGATGGACTGCTCATCTGATGACTTCTCCTCTAAAGATGAACTGTTGGGGGAGCAAATTGTAATACAGGCTGGTTCTTTCCCAGTAGTGAGGAAAGAAATGCCACAGGAATTCCTCAGGGTGAGTGGCATAGTATGGGTTATGGAGTTTGTAGAACCAGATGGCTTGTTGTCGACGATATTCGAATGCGTTGTAGTAGAAGCGGCAGAGGGCTAGAGAAGTACTAGGTCATGTGGGTGGAGGTAGGGAAGAGGTAAGTCTGGCGTATGACTTGCCTGACCTAGTCCTCTTTTCTGAGTGAAGTATTCTCGGAATGGTGAAAATAAAACTGTGTGAAGTGAAAACTCTTTGTTCCTTTTTCAAGGGAACAAGCCTTTCAAATGCAGAGTGGAGGTGGAAGTAAAGTAGTTGTACTAAGTACTAAAACTACTACGAAAGAGATTTTGTTATAGTAAAATTTTATAGTATCTCTGGTCCAAATGGTTGTCAGAGAGATCTTCGATGCCCCACTAATTGGTAGACACCCTAGCACTGCTCGCTGAGGCAATGTAAGGCCCGGCGCTGCAGCTGAACTATGAAGAAATTCAAACACTATAACAATACAACACTCTCTTTGAGTGAGGAGGGAGGGGAGTGGTGATGGTGAAGGGGGGGAGGGCATGTGTGAGGTTGCAATGAAGAGAGCTGAATACAATTGTGAGGCCGACATTTGCCAGCAAGGTCACACAATGTATAGGAAGAGGGATGAGGCTAACAAGAGGGATGAGATCACACTTATGCAAACAGATATCCCAGATGTATTCAGCTGGAGAGTAAATACAATACAGCTGAATTATATATACAAAAGAGAACCTGCGCACAGACCATGTATGTACTCTAGGGCAGGTGTATCATAAAGGAATGCACAGCATTCCTGTGAACGATCAATAAGCAACTTGCACAGCATCAGTAAGGATGCACAGCATCAGTAAGGATGCGCAGCATCTATGAGACGCTCTGTAAGCAACTGTGAGAATATATGTCATATATGTATAGTAAGCGGCCCGATGACAAATGATGAATGAGTCATATATAATTGCGATAAGATCTACTGTAATCTGATAAGGTATCTTGTGTAGATCTTGAGCGATAAGAATGAAAGAAATCGTAAAATGGAAAGAAAAATAAATGTGTCCTGACAGTTAGCATGTGTGCAGTCCATCAGGGTGTGGTGAGAATGCTCAACTTCCCCCATATGTGCAGAAGTGTAAGGGACAGAATATTGATGTGTGATGCCATGGGCATGTAGATAGTGTTCAAAGGCAGCACTTGTGAACTTGCCACTGTTGTCAGCTTGGTAACATCCCAGAGTGGCATGTTGTTGCTTTTCCACAACTGCCTGCCAATCTTTGAAGGTGGGGATCACATCAGATTTATTACACAGTAAATAAGTGAAGGACATGCACAAGAAGTCATCCATGAGGTTAAGGGCATAATGGTAGCCACCCACTGTGGCAACATCCTCTGGACCCATGATGTTGGCAAATACAATTTCAAGTGGTCAGGTAGTGCAAGGGCCAGTGTGGGTAGTTGGTACAGGGGTTTTATGCTGTTTACCAAGAATACAATGTGTGTGGGGTTGTGGGGCATGTGAGGTGTTGGCAGGCATACCTAAAACAAGGTGATCACAGACCATGTGGCACACATAGTCATAACTGATATGCCCCAGCCAGTGGTGCCAGGTTTGCAAACTGGGCAGAGTGTGTGTGATGTGGAGCAGTGTGGGTAAGGTGACAGGGGTGCCATTCAAGACATATAACAAGCCTGACTGAGGTGTCTGGATACCAATTGCAATCACAGGGAGATCACCTGTCACCAGTGAGACAGAACATGTTGACTTAGCAAATGTGATGGCATATTGGTGGTCACACAGCCACCCAATAGAGACAAGACACATCACAGCTTGAGGGACATACAAAACATCTTGCATGAGCAAAGTTTGTCTGGTCACAGGATGCAGCAGAATCTTCCCAACACCAGTAGCATAAATGCATGAGCCAGAGATCCCCTTGATGGGATGCAGGGTGATGTCTGCAAATTTGCAAAAGTCAGAGTGAACTGGAGAACAATGAAAACTGGCCTTGCTATCAAGGTGAAACATTGCCAAGCTCAACAGAGGTTCAGTAGCACTGCAGGCATAGATGGTATCAGTGATAGGAAGAGTGTGAGCAGTAAACATGTATTGTTCTGCAGGCAATGCATCAGCCAGTTCCACAATATGAGCAAATGGTGGAGCAGTGAGAGATGCCATCACCATTGGAGTGGTTTTGCTGTCAGCCTCCTCTTTAAGCTTCATCTTGAGCCATTCCAGCTTGCCAAGTGTTCCCAGCATTTGTTAGAAGCATGGTTGGTCTGTTTGCGAGGCACACAAGGGGTTCAAGGAGGTCAGGGTTGGCAGTGACCAGAAGATGTTGCAGCAGCGATGACAAGTGGGTGTTCACCCAACATCTAGGTCCCAGTTCATTCTGCAAGGCACACATCATGTTTACAAATGCATAAACACAAAGACAGTATTTCAAAATCATTTGTGGCTTCAATGACTTCCCAGAGATGATTGTGGTCAGGGGACAATGCTTGGAGTATGGTGATGGTGATCATGTCTTCTCTGGTTGGTGTGCCTAACTCATATACACCATTGATGATGGTGATTAGTTTGTCGATTAATGGTTCAATGGGTTGGTCTTTCAGAAAATGCATGGTAAAAGCCTGACACAGTCCATTGACTTGTCCCAACACACCTGTATGCCAATGCAAGAGTTGCATGCTTGCCCATAGCTCACTTGCAGTGGTATACATTGAGTAGTTCTCAATACACTTGTGCTAGTGGAAGTCAATGCATGCCCAGA
>QLPN01002055.1:10766-30457 GCA_003314395.1 Albatrellus ellisii | reverse complement strand
TTCAGAAATCGTTCGACCCCGAGAACAACATCATGAGGCACGATGACCTGTCATGATCTGGGGGACTCATTAGGGAAGAGATGAATAATCGGCTTTGCGCGCCATCACCGAACATCATTCTGATAGTCATATAAAGTACTCTTCACCTTTGGCTCCTCGGAAACTCGTAGCCATAAATCCGAGGAAAGACCTGGATCCAATACTCAGACGGCCCGGGATGCGCTTCTGGACGCGACACGGGTTTCAGCATGATTCAATAGCCTTGAATCGTCAGGCTGGATCGCACCGTCTACGTCTAGTCGGAGTACTTCCATTCAAATAAACGGTGCTACGAATTGCGTCTAAAAGTGCATCGTTGAACCGCGGGTCTGGGTAAGTCGCCACTAATCCCCGATCACGTACTTGTATTACTTTCAGACCACGGACTGCCGACCACAGGAGGTACCGCTTGTCTGAGGACCCTAGTCCCCAAGACGGGCGTTTCATCTGGAAACCTATCCTGGCTCTGTGATGTGAGCGTGGCTTGTTTTTCCCAAGGAACACGACCAGCTCCCGTTCCATCGGGCACAGAGCTGCCGGTTGCTCAAACATTGACATGGACGTGGCCTTCCCTCTAGCGCACATGGGACACAGTGCTCGACCACGCTGTCGACAGAGCGAGACACGGCAGTCCCCGAAAACGTGGAGAACCAAGGGAAGGGCGGTCTGAATAAAGGCGGTGATTTCAGTGGCTTCATTACCTGGCAACGATACAATGACCTAGACACGGCCCTCCGCGTGAAACGCCATCGCCTCCAAAGTACCCACGACGCTGAACATCGTGTCGATTGTGCGACGAGACATGTGTCTCCACGCACAGCTCCATATCGCAGTCCGGTCTCTCTTGCCAGAGTGGGCACCTGTAGCCAATCACTCGTTGTGGGATTGGGTTCATGGACACTGTCCTTCTCGAACTTGTAAATGGCTATCAGCTCTTTGTCCCCACTCTTGCATGTCGGGGATCAGAATATCGATCAGAGATTTAATGATGGCTTGCCAGTGGGGTTGACAGGTGATGATCTTCTGGCACCTGCCAAAGCACCTGGGAGTTCGGGTCTCCGGTAGCATCCATGCACGATTCATGAACGGTGTTTTCTCCGTAAGTTTAGCTAACCGCCAGAGCCCACCTGGGAGGACAAAAACAAGTTCGCATGTACACCCTAGATATCTGCCAGCCCCGGACATTTTCCGGTGGACAATGCACAGCCGGTTCATCCAGAGATGAGGGTTTAGGTTTAAGTTTCTGAGAGATGTCGAGCACGCCTGACACAATACGTCGTGCTGATTGGGTTGGCGTTCCTGGCACCGACAACGTTGATGCACTGACTGTCATCCCCCTAAAGATTTACTTCCAATCCACGCCGGACACGAGAAGTAATAAGTATTTTTAGGCATTAATATTGACAAGAACAAGGTAAGAGAACAACCATGAGATCACGGGTTATATCCTAACAGCTAATACTTGACTCGTAGATCAGTAAATATCGTTGCGTGCAAGAAGATTCGTGGTGTTGGCCGCTGCGAAAGGAATCAGTCTGCGTCAAAAAGCACTGGAACATGGACAAGACGTACGCATGTTTTTCAATTTATTCTTCAGCGCTGATTCTTTGAGCAGTGAGCTCAAGTTCGCAGGAGACAAGTTGCCGTCACGACTGATCAGGTAGGCGACGAGACCGGAGACATGGGGAGTCGCCTGATAAACGTGTCGATAAGCTCATGTACATCACAATAAATTCAAAACATTCGAATATACCATCGATGTGCCCGAGATAATACGAGTGGACTGCAAAGAAGATTGAGAACCACAGTTGGGCCAGAATCGACAGAAATACAGACGGTATCATTGGTGATCCAATCGCTGGTGATCTCCACACCAGGAGCAGCGAGATTAACGACGCTACCCCAATTAGAGAAGGACGCATATGCGTCCTGGAAGTCGGAGGCACCGATAGTATTTGCCGCAGCTACACGAGCGGGGCTTGAGTTGGCAGCATCTACGCCACTGTTGCCGGCTGCAACCTATGTATACAACATCAAGTACCGCGTCCGGTCAGTATTATGTGCTTACCACTACATGAACACCTTGGTCGATGAGCTGCGTCTCGTTCAAGCGATCAATGAATGCCGGTCACGGTCATGACATTGTGACAATATTGAAGACTCACAGCTTGCACGGCATCGTCCACTTCCTGTGACACATCGCCACCCATGCTCATCGACGTGATTGACGGTCTCGAAGTGGACCGAACCTGTTGTGCGACATAGTTCAAACCCGAGATTCTGCGAGAACCGAAAGAAGCTCAATTCAACAATCATGACAGGAAACCATGCGATGCTTGCATGTCTGAATTGAAACCGTGCCTATTGCAGAAAACGTTGGGCCATATACAATGGCGGAAAGAAGAGACGTACCCATTCTCGTCGAGCACCTTGACTGCAATGAGATGAGCCCCCTACACAGCCGCATTGAGGAATCTACCGAATTCAGTAGTACTTCGCAAATACCTTGGCAACGCCCCATCTGGTACCCCCCGCAGTCCCGCTTGAGTCGATAAAGTAAGAATCGAAACTTACCAATTGGGAGAGGAACTTACGCGACGTGTGTCCCATGGCCGTGATCATCGGCGTCCTGGAGTATACAGATCGTCAGAAGCTCATTCATGATCAAGCATAGCGGCTTACAGGATATCCATCGCCAAAGGTAGCGCCCCAAATAGCGCGGCCTCCAAAGTCTGTCTGAGGGAGAACGTCAAGACGCATAGGTACACGTTAACCAATGTCCTGCGCACATGCTTTATGAAGATGCCTTTAGCATATTCGCGGTGGTGTCAGCAGACTCAATACTGTGCACACTACTAGGTGCGCACCGGTATCTGCGATTCGCAGAACCATGAGTCGTCTGAAAAGCACCAGACCTCAGGATGAGACATACCAACAATATAGATATCAACATCATGTCCTGCGGCAGAGTCATATTTGTACATGAAATCAGGGCTATCCACTGGTCCTTGAATCGTGTCATCTTGACTGATCCTAGCGATTCCCCAGGGCGCGTCCGTCCTGCGGCATCGTTAGTTCAATGAAGAATGCGGAGGGCTAACTAGGGCACACATACTGAGACACATTGGCAGAAATGTCCATGAGTCCATCCTCGACCACATGAACCACGTCGAGGGAGCCGTGCAGGACGTCAAGAACGTCTGAATCAAATTTCCCTGGTCGTAGTTAGCTTCTCCTGCTACATCGGAACGGCGCGCACAGGCAAAGCTTGCCTGCGTAACCATTCAGAAAGCTTGGATCCCAGTTATGGGTGACGACGGACCCTTGCCCAAGTTGCTCGTGCAACCAGGCAAGATGTTCTGTCTTGTCAACATCAGACCTCAATCTGACGATGTATCTGTTGAGAACGGTCCCATCCGAGGAGCTGTCAACATTCAATGGAGAGCCGAAGATGGACACGACAAGCGGAGTGAGAACAGCAAATACACTGAGAAAACGCATATTCGCTTTTGAAGGTTAGTGAAGGACGAGTCTGACAACAAATGGCAATGGGGAAGAGCCCATCTCGGGTGTCTTATATGTCGAGCATCTGCCTGGCTTCAGACAACCGAGTGAGTGCTCAAGATACGATAACGTGTTGCAAGCCGAGTCGGAGGACATTGAAGGGATAGCAGTAGACATGACATGACATGACATGACATGACATGACATATTGTTCGCTCTGCCAGGCAAGCATGGATGTGCGAAGACGAAGCCATCGCGTGACGACGTGGTCCAAAGACCGCAATGCGTAGTAGAAGCTTGACAAGACGCTCCTACGTCCATCGTGACTTGTTGGCGAATCCGCCTTCTTGATCGTCGGCTCGTGCTGCCACCAGCGTCTCGGACGCCGGAGCTACCAGTAAGTGTCCTTAACTACTATCCCTTCCAGTCGATAGCGTTCTTGTGGTCGAAATATTCATCAAGTTGATAGACTGCCGACAGAGATATAATCGTCAGTAGGCGGAGATGACTTGCTTCTGTGCCGGCTTTGTCTGTGATGTTTTTTGTTTAAGTCGACGTGCGCAAAGCCCACTCGTCTCTCGCCACTTTCTGGGAAAGCGGCCTCCGCTATTTCAGCCACAGATGTCTCCAATCCAATCCCGACGGCCAACATCGCTCCCCACGGCTTGAGAACATCAGTATTCAGTAAAGAACTGTGATCTGTTGGATCTGGGTCTTCAATAGTAGTTTCAATAGCTTCAATGTTGCACATTTCGCATTTCTGCCATCTTTCTCGGTTCTACTTCGAACGACTTTTATTATTATATAAAAACATCAGGTGATTGTTTAATATAATATATACAGTGCTTGTGAACATCGTCAAGGCAAGACAACAAAGCGTGGAAAGAGTAAGACCAATTGTTCACCTTTTGTCCCATGTTCATCGCTGGTGTCCTATGATAGGCCGCTTCCTTTTATATCTGCGTGAAGCGTGGAGACGCAAAAGTCGGGTTTGTGAAACGAGCTGAGTGTTGATACGTGGAGTAACACCGCGCCGTAGCCACCCCGAGAAAATGTCTGGGCGCACTTTCTTTCTACGGTGTACAACTCCAAGTGTCGCCGGGAGAGGCTCGATTCTGTCCGTCAGCAGCGTTATTTGCTTCCGATTGGCTTATCACTCTATGCTGGGAAGATTGCGAGCTTAAGCGAAGTCCGTGCAGCGCGGTCACGGTTATGGTATGTAGGCCACTTCTTCTCATTTAGTCCAAGAATTTCAGGCCAGGTGTTCCTGCCAGTGAGCCCCCAAGCTCCCGAGCGTGCAGAAGGCTCGGGATTGTCTTTGTAAGTTGACTGATGGTGAAGCACTTACGATGAGGCCTTTACGGGGACTGGCAGCACCAATGCTCGTCGCTCAACAATATTGAGAATTGGAAACTACAAGGGCGTTGCACCTGTCCGAAAATAGGTCGCGTCAAGGCCGTCACGAGGCCCAAGTCGTACAATACATTCGGCAAGTCTTGGAGAGTCACGATCAGGTCGGGATGTCGAATCAAGCTTTGATTTATGAGCTGCAGAATAAAACAGTGGGTGCCCCAATACGTATCTACAGTTAGGATGGATAGTGGATCCAAATATGAACAGTGAATCGCGGGAACGGGATGTGGGAGTTGGGCGGAACCAGCGGCGGGCATAACACGATACAGGAAGCGGGCAAGGTAGGGAAAGAGGGCGGTGAAAAGTAGATAGCGTGTCACCGTGACAAATCGAGCAGCGTGGACACAGCGCGGGTAGATTGAACGATGTATCGCGGGCATATAGGAGTGTTGGCGTAAGGGGATCGCTTGGATAGACAAGAAGGAGAAACAAGTCGTGGAAGAAGTGAAGAAAACAAGGCGGCAGATAATGTGGGTGGCGCATAAGAATGAACACCGCTGTGACCCACAATACATCTTGGCACCACTAACAACCTGACAAACGGAAAGCGCGCAAGAACGGCATCGCAGCGGATGGTAACAGCGACGAAAGCAATGCGACGGGACAGGATCGAGCGGTGAGACGCGGGGACCAATCTATGGATGTTGTCGATAGGTGGAGATGAACATTGGGCGGGATGTGAAAGCGGGTTGGCCATACTTCGAAACAACGCCTATGCAGGGTATACAGAGCGATGAAATCAGTAGGGGGCATTGCTTTAGTGGGGATCGGTGCACATCCTGAAAGATTGAACACAGTGGATCGGATACAAGGCGAAAGCGTGGTGAGGGAATACATTAAACGGTGAGAAAGTGGAACTACGGAATTACTTTAGTGACCAGATAAAAATGTCCAATGGGTTGCAAGATCCGGGGTGTGCTCATGATGCGCATTCGAGAGCACCTTGAGGGTGCGCGTCAGGATCGACTCCGGCAGCGACGGCACGCTCGCGCGCCGCACGAATCAGTGCCTTCAGTGATGGCAGCTCTTCCGCGAGGTGAACCTGCGTGTTTTCTGCCCAACGCTGTAGCGTCCAGTCACGTACAAACGTGCTCGCCTGTGTAGATAACATGATCATCACATCAATAGGTAGC
Source organism: Albatrellus ellisii (assembly GCA_003314395.1). Taxonomy (NCBI): domain Eukaryota; kingdom Fungi; phylum Basidiomycota; class Agaricomycetes; order Russulales; family Albatrellaceae; genus Albatrellus; species Albatrellus ellisii. Next base: position 24,368 of record QLPN01002055.1, on the reverse strand, counting down.
ATTTACAAGAATGGCAGGGGCTCACTCTCATGAACTTCTTGGAAGCATACTTCTTGAAGAACGATGGATGCCGGATCGGCTTGAGGATATAGTTGAGCATCAGGTTCGCCGTCGGGATCAGTGCGCTCTCTGGGTATGAGGAGTAGTGCGCCAAATTCGGTGACTATCAAACAGCAGTTGCATTGTTATGAAGTAAGACAGTTCTAAAGGAAAAACTTACCCAGTCCTCCCGGCCAAGTACAAGCCTCGCGAGCCAGATTGATGCCGCTGCCAACAGCGATGGGGGCGCACCAATCAACCTCCACTCCACACATTGGATCTCCATGAGATATTTGCCAACCGTGCGGACCTGCACATTGTAACGGTCGGCCTTGCTCACTCGACGCAAGAAGTGGATGGGATTGGGATAGCTCATGTTCCACTCGAGCGTCTTGAGGATGTACTTCTCCGCCTGAAGGATCTCGGCTTCCGTGTACGACGAGTCAGCGCAGTAAAGGAAATTGCTTGCCGAAGGGGAGACAATCTCTTCAACCTTAGCGGCAACAAACATGCAAGTGATACCAACGAGTTGAAGTTTGGCTAATGAAACGACGCGGGCAGACAGGAAGCGGTCGATGATGTTGATCGCCAGGAACAACGTTTCAGGGAGTAATCGGAAACGCATGTGAACTTGAATTAGCCAGTCGGTGAGGATCCCTCGCATTTTCCATGCAAGGTCCTTTTGGTTCTCCATATAGTTGGGATTAGGGAGTGTTTGTTGCTGGAACATGTTAACCTCAGTGAGGTGATGCAGAACAGACGTACTTACCTCGACTTGTTTCAAATAGTGGAATATCTCCATGACATACTCACTGACCATTAGCGGGTCGTCCACATCCTCCGCATCCAAATCGTCCCAATCAGCACCGTCAGGATCCACCTCACCCTCTCGATGAATTGCCTCCACATGTCTAAACAACTCCGCCACCGCCTCCTCATCCTTCATCTTGGCCTTCTCCGGGGCCACGACATCTTCCGGCGTCTCGGAAGACGTCCGTCGCTTCTTGAACGCGCGGTTTGCCTCAGCTTCGTCCTCCTCGGGAATCTCTTGCTTCAGAGAACGCGCCGAAACCCGTCGGCCTGCCGTCGCTGCCGACGTTGCCGCCGTAGTAACGGTGGCTCGTGTACTTGCGCGACGAGGAATAAGTAAAGCAGGAGGGTCGATCACCATCATGTCATCCGTGGGAGGCGCGGGCTCGTCCTTATGTTTGGGGATGGCATGCTGCTCTGCGGCTGCCGCACGAGTGACTCTCCGAGAGGTCGCTGCCGGCACTGGCGCGACGACGGGCCGCAAAGGCTGGCGCGCAGCCACTGTAGTTGTGGTAATCTTCGACTTGAGGACAACACCTGCGAATTTCGACGTCGTGGCGGATGCGGGCGCTTCATCATTGACCTTGCCTTTCGTTGCACCGGGCTTGGTCTTGTTGTTAGCGAAGCCGGTCACCTCACCGAATGCAGAGCGCTTGCGCTTTCCTTGAGCAGCAGGATCCTCGACGGGAGCGTCTTTGAGCACTGCTTTGGCGCGGGTAGAAACTGTCGTGCTGGTGGCTCGAGTCGTTACGCCAGCCTGAGAAGTCCCATTCGTTGCCGATGATGGTTTAGCCCGAGTAGCTATCCGGGGTCGTGCATTGGCATTTTCGTCTTTTAGGACGGTGGTGCGTGTGGTGCGTGTTACACGCCTCGTCTAAGTAGAGGGAAAATATTGACCGCTATCCAACCGCGCACCAAGGTAGATAGGACTTACAGGAATGTTGGAGGCCATAGAAAAGGAATGATGGAAGGCAGATTAGAGAAGAGAAGGGAAAGGTTAAGAGATAAAGGGAGTCGTGGTAGTAGCAGGTGCAGTGAGCGCCTATCCCTCGCCGGTTTTGGTCTCGGTTTCAACCATAACAAATAGCTCCAAATACATACGCGGTCGCGTCTACACACGTGACTTGCCTTGACCAATTGTCCTGGCCTGGCAGCCTCAGCTTTTTGCAACCCTCCTCTCCTTTGTATCTCAATACGATGGCGTTGTCTCGATCTTCTTGGACACCTCCGCCCGTTGGCACTCAGAAATTTGCGCATAATGTTCAAAGAAAATCATCGCCCGCACGCACATTATTCTAGTATACAGTTGTAAGATCTGTATACACTATCTACTATAGTGAGAGAGGTTCGTCTTGTGAGTACGCAAGTGCATTTAGCTGGCTTGCTGGTCTTTTCACCTTGAGTATCACCGTTATAACATTGAACCACACCCCAGGTATGGCTTTTGTGGAGCGGAGGCAAAAATGTGCTTGTTGTTGCGTTGGGTTGTTGTGGTGACCATCTAGTAGACGGAAGTATATGCGAGGTAAGACCTAACCCTAATTTAGGTGGTGGTAAGAATCATGTGAATGTGCGCACGGCAGTTCCTCCGAAACCCTGCTTTGAATGGCCTCAGTCTACGCTGTTCCTACATCTTTCACCATGGCCGTTCACTCCAAACTCTTGCACCCTCGCCTCCACACGAAAACCCCTGCTCTAGTTCTCTTTGCTTGCGTGTTACTCCTCCGCTCTCGCCTCCTCACTGCGCCTCGAGATGTACTATCCAAACTGAAGACGGTGGCCTCCGGGCAAAAACTTTCTGCAAACCAGCTAGCAGAAACATTGCAGCAGGTCTATGTCAAAGGTCCGGATGGTACAAAGGTTCTACTTGTACCAGACCAAGATAGTATCTCCAAGGTACGTGCAATGCGTATAGTTTTGTTGGCTATTCTTGGTTTCCCGTTCATTGGACAATATTACTGTCGTCATTGGGGCGGAATGGCGCATAACTGTGTGATAGCTCTGCGCGGGGTTATTCATTCGCTGACAGTTGTTCATTGGTGGCATGTCTTTGATTCCAAGTGCTCTACTTATTGATATGTTGCAATTACATCTTACAACTGTTTTGGTCTGCGCATACATTTTGCTTAGGTTCCAATTAGCCCCACACCAGCGAGTCTTTTCCAATCGCACAAGCATTTGTTTCCACCTCTGCCACCATCCGCACAGAACAAGCCCAATGTAGATCGATCATTCGTTCGACAACTTATTGCCCTCCTTCGGATCACATTCCCGTCGTTCCGTTCGAAGGAAGTGGCTATCGTCTTTGTACACAGTGCCTTCCTTGTACTCAGAACTGTTCTCAGTGTTGCAGTCGCACGTTTGGATGGGCGAATCGTCCGAGACTTGGTACTTCATCGCCAAGATTGCGCGATGGGTCGCTGTATTGAATTCTGTCGGGTCTAGGTCAGCGCGAATGGAAAGGGTTTCCTTCGTGGTCTTGGCCTGTGGTTTCTGCTTGCCATTCCGAGTACATACACTAATTCAATGGTTCGTACCTGACCCCTTTTCATCTGAATTTCGATTTGACGCTGGTATAGATTCGCCACTTACAATCCCGTCTGTCGCTGGACCTTCGAACACGGCTGACACGCTACACGCATGATTTGTACCTGTCTTCAGAACCCTATCTTCGCTATTACCGGGTTGCCGGCGCAGGCGGGCTCGAAGGCGTCGACCAGTACATCACCGCGGATGTCGCGAGCTGGGCTGGTAGCCTTTCCGGCGTGTAGTACGTGACTTTCCTTCATCCACATCGTGCACGCGCGCCGTAGTTGATGATGTACGCAGTGGCAACGTCCTGAAGCCCCTTTTAGACTTAACACTATTCACATCGCAACTATCGCGTACGCTTGGCGTGCGTGGTACTATGGCCCTGTTTATGAACTATTATATAACTGCGCGTATTCTACGAGCCGTGACACCTGCATTTGGGCGTTTGGCTGCTGTCGAGGCACGCCTGGAAGGTGAGTATCGCGCTGGAGTTGGTCGTCTCGGGCGGGAAGCGGAAGAAGTTGCGTGAGTAGTGCAAGTGTCACTGCTCTTCAAGTAAAGACACTGATGTTATTCCAGGTTCTACGATGGAGGAATGCGAGAGCAGGATATCTTGTGGCGGGCTTACCTGCGTCTGATCAGGCACGTCAACTCGATCTTCCAGGTATGACTCCCAGAATAGTCGGAGTAGGTTCTAAGGCTGGTACCGGTTTGTTTACGGTTGCTAGATCCGCATTGCATACGAATGGACGGAGGACTATGTCATCAAGTATCTCTGGTCTGCCGCAGGATACTGCTTGATTTCCATCCCGGTGCTATTCACCGGCACTCGTACCATCGGTGTGCAAGCAGGGTCGAATGATGGGCACAGTGGAGAGATAGACGATGCTGTTGCAGACCGGACAGAAAGTTCGTTACTAGAACACTTTTAGAGGTAATGGTAATGCTACTAATGCATAAATTATTGAATCGTAGATTACATCTCCTCCCGCCGGCTTTTACTCTCACTGGCTGATGCAGGCGGACGACTGATGTATGCCTACAAAGACCTGCTGGAGCTCGCAGGGCTCACGGCTCGACTCTACACTTTACTCTCGACCTTGCACAATCTGCCTCCGTTATCTGTCTCATCACCGCCTTCTCAAGTGTCCTCCGACCCCTCCATTTCCCTCGAACACGTGGATGTTTGTATCCCTGCGTCAGACATTGCGCATCCGCAGAGTTCAGAGGCCTCCCCATTGGTCACGGATCTCAGCTTGTCGCTGCGGCCTGGGGACCATCTAATGATTACGGGTCCAAACGGTGTGGGAAAGACGGCTGTTGCGCGCGTGCTTGCTGGGTTATGGGCTCCTGGCGGGGGCGGTAGTGTGCACAGGCCTGGGAGTGGAGAGGTCTTTGTCGTACCACAGCGAGCGTACATGGTTACAGGAAGCCTTTTGGACCAGTGAGTTTTGCAGCCATTATGCCAACGTATCTCGCTTTGTCTGGTGCTGATAGCACCCGTCGTTGGACAGAATCATATACCCCCATTCGTATCCACAATTCCTGCAATCTGGGCGTAGTCAGCAGGAGTTGATGGATATCCTAACTGTGGTCCACCTGGAGTACCTTCCTCAACGTGAGGGTGGGTGGTTGACGAGAAAGGAGTGGCGAGATGTGCTAAGCGGCGGTGAGAAGCAGCGGGTGTGTTGTTATGTTTCTGTTCAAGTGTCTTGTCATGGTTTATGATGACGTATGCAGATGGCCATGGCAAGAGTCTTTTACCACCATCCTAAATTTGCTATCCTTGATGGTACGTCCTCATGGGTCGAACATTCACCGTAGAGGAATGACTGATGGGATGTCGCGGCCAGAATGTACGAGTGCGGTATCAAGTGATATCGAAGGCCGCATGTACGAGCATGCAAAGTCGCTTGGCATCACGCTCATCACCGTCTCCCTGCGGTACGTCGTGTATGTTTGCGCCCTATCACCAATGACTGACTTTGGGGCTTCTCAAGGCCGTCACTCACAAAGTACCACACCCAGCTGCTCACGCTTGCCGGTAACGGGACTGGTGGCTGGACGCTCTCGCGGGTGGGGACTGCAGAGGAACGCATGGGCCTCGATCGTGAGATCGGGATGTTGCAGAGCAAGCTGAAGGAGGTGGAGAAGTGGGAGTGCAGAGTGAAGGAGCTGGAGGTCAAGCTGGGGCCTGAGAGTGCGAAGGTCAACACCTAAACGGGTCATAACTTTCGGAAACAATGAGATCTTTTTCCGAAATTTGTACTGCATACGCTGTCTTTTTGTTGTTGTTGTTGTTGTTGTTGTTGTTGTTGTTGTTGTTGTTGTTGTTGTTATACTAAGTAGATTTGAGAGTAGCAGTTGTGTTTGCACTATGGCTATGGGACCCCCCAGCTTTGCTCATATCTGTTTTTGGCTCTATCTCATGTCTGTTGGTAGACAAAGCATCCTGTGCAGGGTGGTCAATCTTAGTGTGGATCAGCACACAGAGCAACACACTATAGAGCATCAGGGTGTGCATGGACCCTGTAGATATGCTATCAAATGCATTGGCAACATCTTGCACAAGAGCCAGCATCTCCTACCCAATGCCTCATGAAATTGGGAACTAAGGCTGTAAAAGCTATATGTGATAGCTACAGTGTCTGTCACAGTTTCTTTTCATCTTCTTTTACTGTGCTGCAGCACTTGTCCCTATCTCTGACTCCACTGCCCAGCTGTACTATATTTACATATCTCATTGTCTCATTGTACTACTGTTGGAGTTTACAGTGACATTGATGAGCATCACATGCACATAACACTGGAAAATGGCCATCAGCAACATCAGGTGAACACAGTGATGTTAACATGCCACATGTGACATGTTGAAGTTCTCACTGTTGACACATGATGCTCTTTGCACCAGCACCCACACCCCACACTTACATTACATCAGCATGGTCTGTGCACCACACCTTACAGTATATAGGTATTGTAAAAAGGACATAGGCAGTCAGTCAGTTTTCTACCCACTCCTTATCTACATTTACATCACAATCATGATGTTTGCATTCCTCCTTCTTGGGCTTTTGCCCACACTTTACCCACCAAATCCTTTCTGTCCTCCTTGAATGGAGTGACTGGCCTTGGGTGACTGCCATACAAATGTACTGCACTAAAACTCACATTGTCATTCTCTCTGGCACCTGTGCCCCACACCTTACTTACTAAGTGTGGTCTGTGTGCATGCCCCTTTAGTATAAAGAGTAGTGACATAGCATCCTAGTAATACAACCATGTTGGAATATTCACATATTTCATTCAGCTCCACCTCACACATGTTGATACATGTCTTCATTATATCCCTTCACTTACTTATATCCTATCTCACACTACCCACTTACTGTAAGACAGCAGTCCTACATATCCCATAAGGGAGACCAGTGTGCACTAACTAAGGATCACTCCAAAGAATAGGATTTGCCAGCCATAACAAGCTGGAGTATATTCATTATACTACAGCTACCTATATACTCTAAGGAACTGTGCATGGACCAGTGCAGTAATCTAGGGCAGGTAGACTACAGTAAGTACCTGCAGTGAGTAATGACATCATGCACAGCATGGGTGCATCCAGAAGAGAAGCAATCAAAGGAAGGTAAGTAGATAAAGATAAGATCAGATCAGATAGACTGAAAGGAAAGATGATCTAATCTTATCTAATCAAAGGAAAACATAAAAGAAAATGAAAGAAAATAATGAGGTAAATGCACCAAATAATGGCACCTGACACTTACATCTCCTAGAACACATTATCACTACATACTTTCCACACTCCACTTGAACTGTACACTACATAAACATCATTCCCACTTTCTACAGTCTCCTTAGACATTCTTGATAATGTCTAAGTGAGTACTTCCCACTTACTCTTTACAACCCAATAGCCCTACAGCATCTTCTCTCCACTCTGCAGCACCTATTGCCATGCCATGTACCATGTTCTTATTGCAGCAACACTTACCACCACATACTTCCTCTGTCTGCACAGGGATGAGCCAACACTGATAAGAAGGGAGAATGTGGTTATGATTGCTGCAGTAGCAAGAAGATAAGTGGTGTGGCCACAGAGTGGGAGTATGTGGTTAGACATTTGGTAGAATGTCTAAGAGTATTGCAGAAAGTGGGGGTTTGCTTGATATAGTGTGTAGGGAATAGAGTTCAAGTGGAGTGTAGAGTGTGTGTAGTGAAAGTGTGTTGTGGGAGATATAAGTGGGTAGTATTAGATAAGATTGTGTGTAGGTGAGGGGATGTAATAAGTACATGTGTTAGTTTGTGTGAGGTGGAGCTGGATGAAAAATGTGTGGATATTCAACATCCTCTTGTGTGTTGGCTCATTCCTGTGCAGACAAAGCAGACATTCTCCTCCTCTTCACTGATGTGAGGCCGATGCTATGTTGAAGCCAAACAATTGAAGAAAGAGCTAAAACAAACAAATAGGACAATTGCACTTTGACTAGTGGATATCCCAGATGATCAGAACTGGGGAATAAACCACTAGGAGTCCTATGTATATATAGTACCCTGAAGCATGCACAGACCATGCAGTACAGTATAGGGCCGGAGAATGAGAAACTATAGTAATGATGTCATACCTAATAATAGAGGGGACACATAAGTGCTGACTGAGGCTCTGCAGTAACTGTAGGAGTGATTGGTGATACTCCGCAGCAGGTGTGGGAAGGATTGGTGAGCATGCACAGTAATGGTGAGAAAATGAAGTATAACTAAAGATAGAACAGGCCAGTCAGAGATTGGATGACATACATGTCATCAGCTGATAAAGATGAAGAAGTGGAATGCATGACCATGGGAATCGCTTTGATAGATCAAGAGTGATTGTAAGATCTATGATGATAGAGACATAAGAAAATAGAGGAAAATGAAGAGAAAAATAGGGAAAATAATAGCATCCTGACAAATACCCCCTTCTTAAGGCAAGACATCTCGACAAGTGAAGAATGGAGATGAACACACATGGCAGATATCTTCTTCTTCTCCTTCCATAGATTTGAAAGGAATACCAGCAAAGAGTGATGGTGAAAGAGGAATGATGGAGGAAGACTTGGGTAATTCTTTTAAGTCTTCATATGATTTGGGAGTAATAACTCCATCATCGTCTTCATCTGTAAAGTCATCTTCATCTTCAATGATGCCAAATGGAACTTCCTCATACCCTTCATCAAGACTTGGAGGGGTGGGTAAAGGTGTTTCTTCCTGAAGTCATTGAGCATATAAACCACAATGACTCCATGAGAGATGAGACCTTGGAACAAATGGTTCATCATCATTTGGAAAGTGGCAGGGCTATTGCAAAGACCAAAGAACATGACAAGAGGCCCTTGTTAGTGACAAAGGCAGCCTTCCATTCATCACCATCTTTGATCCTAACATTGTTATAACCCCAATGGACATCCATCTTGGTAAAATACCATGCTCCCCAAAGATGATCAATCAATTCTGAAATAAGAGGGAGAGGATAACTGTTCTTGATTATCATATCATTGAGCTTGCAATAGTCTTGAACAGGTCAAAGATCTCCTGATTTCTTTTTGATAAAGAAGAAGGGTGAAGCCATGGGAGATTTTGAAGGGTGAATACATCCACTCTTCAGATTTTCTTCAATGAATAACTCTAATTGTTTCTGTTCATCCAAGGAAAGATTATAAACTTTACCAGCAGATGGTTTTGCACCTGGTTTAAGTTCAATTGCATGATCCTAAGGACATCTCAGAGGAAGAGAATCAAATGCTTCTTTATCAAATACCTGTTTGAAATGATGATATGCTTTGGGTACAATGTCTTCAGATTTCTTCTTCAACTTCTTCTTTTCTGCTTCAATGGTGAGATCTTGGCTAATATTTTGAATGGATGCCTCCATTTCCTTCTGGTCTACCATAACCATCAATATCTGATCTCCTTCAGCTGCTATCCTTCCTTCAGCTTCTTGATGTATGGTCTGATTTTGCTGTTTCATCAACTTTTTGTTTGACTTCCAGACTTGTCTGTCAGCCTTGAGACATACTTCACATCTGTGTGGGCATCTAGTGAAATGTATTTTTCCCTGTAACCAGTCAATTTCAGGGTTATGGATTTTCAACCATGATTCACCAACAAGGACATTCTTTTTGCCCAGATTGCAGACTGCAAAAGTAGCTCATTCAGTATGGCCGTCAATAGTCATGATGAAATCAATCATTTCTTCAATGGATCCTTGATTGAGCGATCCATCCACATTGTATACAGGGATAGGTTTTGCCAATTTTTTTGTGTTTAAGTTGTTTTTCTTGACAAATTCTTTGTCAACATATAACCCTGTAGCTCCTGAATCAAGAAGAGCATCTACTTCCAAAATGGCTCCAGTATCCACTGTTTTGATTTTGAGTTTCATTTCAGGGAAACTGGTGACATCAAATATTGCTCTTTGAATATATTCCTTTTTCTCAACAGGAGGAATATCCTGTTGCACTTGAGGCTTCACTTCAGACTGAGAGTAAGACAGAACAATGTGTGTTAAATAAATTTGTGTACAAGCATTGAGATGATCAACATCTGTATCATCAGTCTGAAGCATAGAAAACCTATTATAGGATGGTGAACTTGTGCTTGGTTCCCATCCAACCCAAAACCTGACTGCTGTGCTCCACTCTTTGAGCCATTCAGATCATTTAGTCTGAGACCATGTGCCTGAAACTCCTTCTGCATCTCAGTCAAGAAGTCTGCTTCATTCAGTGCATGCATCTCTTGAAGGGTCCTTGCATTCCCCCTTCATTGTTGCTGTTGCCCCTGAGGGTGCCTTGGTTCTGGACATTCTGTGGCAAAATGTCCTTCTTTGCCACAATTGAAACATAATTGAGGGCATGGTCCTCTAGCCCTGTCGATGTCCATGGGTTCTCCAGCAGGTGCTGCTGTGGAAGTGAATTGATGAGGGGTGAAATTGTGCTGTTGCCCCTGTGGTCTCCCATATTGTTGCCGCTGTCCTTGTGCCCATCTTCACCCCCAAGTTGTCTTGAAGTTCTGCATATCTTGATATGCATATGCCCTGACCCTAGCTCTTCTAATCCATCCTTCTAGATCATGTGGAAGAGGTGTCTTGACATAGCATGACTGGAGAAGAGGACAATTCATCCCCTTTTTGAACAATGTGCATAGTGCACCATCATTATATCCAGATGCTGTTTTGTATAAGAGGAATTCAGTGACATATTCCTCTATGTGATGACTCCCCTGTGAAATAGCAGTTAGTTTTTGTTGAGCTGTCTGTTCTTTGTTATGGTCTCTGAAAGTAATTTTCATCATTGTCAGGAGCTCATTGAAGTTTTTGAATGGCTTGTCATATTTGAGGGGTTCTACCCACTGTGCTTCTATTTCTTGTAGAACCCCCTTCTTTCATTCTTCTGCATATCCTCCTTTGATGTATGACAATATAACTGTCACTTTGTCTTCATCTTGATATTCTGGGTGTGCTCAAAGAACAAGGTAAATTTGATCCAAATAAGATTGGAACTTCTTTTTGTCTCCATCAAAAGGAGTTGGTTCTGTGATGCATACCTTGGGGAGGTGGACCTGGGGTGGGAGGCCTGTTCCTTGCCCTGAAGAGGAACCTCCTTCTCCTAATGCTAGATGATTCATCAGGTTCATCATCACCTCCTGTTGCGATGCTAGCAACTTCTGTTGATTCTCAATTATCTTCATCATCTCCCCAAAACTCAGTTGATTGTGCTCTTGATCCATAGGAGCAAATGCTGCAGATGGAGTTTGTAGAGTTGCTGCTAAGTGCTAAGAGTGGCCTATTGGATGGTCTTAGGGAAAGTCTGTGATGATACCCCTGGTAACAAGGTAGTGAATACGCATTTGATAAGCATAATAGATACTCCTGATGATGATGAATATTGGGATCAATGAGATACTGATGAGGATGATTCTGCCAATAACTATATGAGGATCCAGAGTGATGAGTTTAGGATGTCTTAGTGACACTTAGAGTGACTTAGAGATCTTAGACTTAGTTTAGAGAATGAAACAAGTTTGTAGTGAGCTTAAGTCAAGCACAGTTTAGGAAAATCCCTAGATTGTGAAGTTGACAAGACTGGGGTTTAAGACCACCAGTCTGTCAACTATTTATACAAAACTGGAGATCTAAGTATAGTAAAGTTGTGCAGTAATGCACAGTAATTAAACGAACATTGTGCAGCAATGTGCAGTAAGTACATGTCCATGTGATATAAGTGGCTCAGCCACAAGTGCATAATGAACATGAGATAAACAGAGGTAAAATAGAGGCGAAAGAAATGAGTCCTTGCTAATTGTATAATGATAGTCCTTAGCAAGTAAATGTTATAATAAAGAAAGAAAGATAAAAGAAAAAGATAAGTCTAATATAGTACTTGGAGCTAAGCTCACACTTAAGTATGTAAATACTTAAGTACTATAAAAGAGAAATGAAAGATAAGTCCTTACTAAGTAAAGTGGAGCTAAGCTCACACTTGTAGTAATAATACTATGCTTTACTAGTAAGTAAAATAAGAAAAGAAAAAGAAAAAAGAAAAAGAAAACCATTATGAGGTGCCAAAGCAAGTGCCTCATAACACTAAGGCTGTACCAAGACTCTCGATTTTGGATTTCAAGTGGTGTGACATCGACAGTTCTTGATCTGCTAAGCTCACAAATTGATTCCTTGAGTGTGATTCTGGTTCTTCGCTGTCTTCTCTGTGTTGTGGAGATGGCTGTCTCCTGCTCCAAGCATTCCACTGGTTGTCTTGTGACAGATTGACTGATTATTTGTCTGATGATTTTGATAAGTGTTCCTGTACTTCTGTAATTGAGCAATGTCAAGTCAATTGCATGCTCAGTCATAAAATAGAAGCACTATATTCTTTTTAATAAAATGCACAGATGATAAACAGACAAGCAAGAAAACCACAAAGATTTTGAAAGAAGATATGTCTATGCTAGTATGTAGACATTGTGGGACGCCCTGCAATGTATGAAGTGAAATGACAATGAGGATTGATATGGAAGGCACAATCAGGATTAGCTCCTAGTTCTAGTAAGATGGGAGGAGGAATGAGTGAAGGGTCATTGTAGTATTGATATAACAACTCCCTGAAAAGAGTAGGAGGATATTTGATATGGTATCTCCTATCTTGATTCTTCCAACATTCTGATCTAGGATCAGGGAAAATCCAAAGTGGAAACCTCTCATAGTTTGTGAGAGGTTCACTTTGATGCTGTATGGTAATATGCATGTGCCAAGCAAGAAAATGACGGTGAAGGTGAAGGTGGGTGGTAGAAGGATGAGCGACAGGAAGGAGTGAGTAGAAATTGACATTTAGACCTTCATCTAAAAGTTGCTCTGTTCTAGAGCAAGTGTGGGGGGGATGAGGGCAGCATGTAGAAAGGGTGGGTGGTCCCTGAGCTGTTAGAAGACCCACTGAATTCCCAGGAATCCTCTCATCCAAAGTGCTCCTCCCAGAACATCCATGATTGCATATTGATCACTCTACTCCAAGTGTCCACCATGTGCACACTGTGGAAGATGTCACCAGGCATGAGGTGGAGGTGTAGGGGTGAACACTGTAACAGCCAACAAGAATTTGGAGGGTGGAGGAGGGTGAGCAAGGGACATATACTTTAGTCCACAAGCTACAAATACACTCACTCTTGTGTTTCTGCCACTTACAATGTTGACAGAAATGGAGAGGAGGGCAAGGGAAGAAGAGTTGGCAGTAGAAGCGGACTTGCTTGCATTTGGGCTTGTGAACAAATCCTATTGTGTAGAAGGGGTTGCAGACATATTGGAGGTGAAAACACCTGTCTGCAGGAAAGGGGGGAAGAGGGAAGGTGTGGTGGGAGAGGGGGTTCTGATCAATTGTGAGGCCAATGCTGTGTCAAAACTGAACAACTGAAGAAAAGACTAAAACAAACAAAAGGACGATCGTGCTTTGACTAGTGGATATCCCAGATATATAATCAGTAAAGTAGAACAGGAGAGGAGAGGCACTACTGTACCTAGTGGATGCTAAGAGTGGCCTATTGGACAGTCTTAGGGAAGATCTAGAATGTTGCTCCTGGTAACCAAGGTTTGGATATTGGTTTGATGAACGTAATAGAGGTTCCGAATGACAATGAAGAGTGGGATCAATGATATAGTTACGAGGATGATTCCACCGATAA
>QLPN01002055.1:0-10761 GCA_003314395.1 Albatrellus ellisii | reverse complement strand
TACGAGGATCCAGTGTGATTTAGTGTAAGATGTCTTAATAGCTTTTAGAGTTCTTAGACTTAGTTTTAGGAGAAGTAAAGCGAGTGATTGACGAGCTTAGATCAAGCGCAGTATAGAGAAAATCCCTAGATTGCGAAGTTGACAAGACTGGGGTTTAAGACCACCAGTTTGTCAACTATTTATACAAAACTAGTGATCTAACTATAGTACAGTTGTGCAGTAAAGCACAGTAAGGTAAACAATATTGCGCAGTAAGGCACAGTATGTTATGTCCATGTGATATAAGTGGCTCAGCCACAAGCGCAAATTGAACATGAGAAAAACAAAGGTAAATAAGAACGAGAAAGGGGAGTCCTTGCTAATTGTATAGTAATAGTCCTTAGCAAGTAAATGTTATGATAAATAAAGAAAGATAAAAGGAGAAAAGATAAGTCTAATATAGTACTTGGAGCTATGCTCACACTTAAGTATGTAATTACTTAAGTACTATAAAAGAGAAAAGAAAAGGATAAGTCCTTACTAAGTAAAGTGGAGCTAAGCTCACACTTGTAGTAATAATACTACACTTTACTAGTAAGTAAGATGAAAAAAAGAAACAAAGAAAAAAAGAAACCGTTACGAGGTGCCAAAGCAAGTGCCTCGTAACAGTGGATATCCCAGATGATCAGAACTGGGGAATAAACCACTAGGAGTCCTATATATATATAGTAATCTAGAGCATGCACAGACCATGCAGTACAGTATAGGGCCGGAGAATGAGAAAGTAAAGAAATGACATCATATCTAATAATAGATGGGACACGTAAGTGCTGACTGAGGCTCCACAGTAACAGTGAGAGTGATTGGTGATACTCCGCAGTAAGTGTGAGAAGGATTGGTGAGCATCTGCAGTAAGAGTGAGAAAATGAAGTATAACTAAAGATAGAATGGGCTGATCTCCAATTGGACAACATATGCATCATTGGCCAATAAAGATGAAGAAAAGAAATATATGACCATGGGAATCGCTTTGATAGATCAGGAGCAATTGTAAGATCTATGATGATAAAGTCATAAGAAAATAGAGGAAAATGAAGAGAAAAATAGAGAAAATAATAGTGGCCTGACATCTAAGTCACTCTAAGCATTGCTAAGACATCCTAAACTCATCATTCTGGATCCTCATTTAGTCATCAGTGGTATCATCCTCATCACTATCTTGCTGATCCCTCTATTCATCATCATCCAGAGTGGTTATTACACTTATCAAGCACATACCAACTACCTTGTTACCAGGGGTATTGTTATAACAAGCCTTCCCTAAGACTGTCTAATAGGCTGCTCTTAGCACTTTGACAAGACTCTGAACTCCTCCTAACAACAAATCACACTTCTAGGAAGTGTGCACCCTCAATATGGCTTCTACATCATCTAATCTCCCCAGAGATTACCACAACCAACCTCTTCCTGCCAACACTATCACATGAGACATAACCAATTGTCAGTGGCCCAATTACCTCCAATACAATAGCAACAACAAACTCTTTTATGTCAACAATCAATTTGTTTATTTCACTTGTACTAATCAAGAACCACAAGTCATCTTCTCTAATAGATTACCAGTTACAACTGAAACTTCTCTTCTCTTGGCAAATATCCATCAAGAAATATTGCTAGACATTGATGTCTGTCACCAACATAGACAACTTCTCAAGAATCATGTCCCTATCTCCCTCAATGACTACACAGATGAAGAAGACAATTATACCAATTATGACAAACACAACCAGTGGATTTACAAAGACCAAATCAACCTGGACAAAACCAAATATCAAGTTATCATTTGCTGGGAAAACACTGACAAGTCAGTGTTCGCGCAGGTTATGGCAGACAACACATATGATTGATATTGTTAATACGTATGGCAGCATAGCTGCAGCAGTATGAGTGGTTGTGAACAACAGTAGGTTGTCACAAGTAAGAAGATGGAGCTGGAGGATATGTAAGTGAGGGTATAAGATATAGGTGGTGAGAGTACTCACTCAGGGTCAGAAGACGATGACTGAGGAGATGTGATGTGGGGATTTATCTTATATAGTGGGTGGAGATAGAGTTGAGATGGAGAAGTTATTCTAGAGTATAAGGATAACCATATAAGTGAGGATGCGCATCGTCCAGAGTGTGGGTGGAGTGTGAGTGGGGGAGAGTCCCAAAGTGTGGTGTGTCATGAGTAGGTAATATTGAGTACTGGTGGGGGAATAGAGATGCTGAATGAAAATATGTAAATGTACACGGGTATTTCAACAGTCAGATCTCTATTACATTGAAGTATTTCCCAAACAAGTTTCTTCATTAATCACAATCTACAAATACCAACAGAGTCCTATACCAAGATCAAGATCAGAGTCTTGCACAGGAACTAGCTCAGGGCCCCCAAGACCACAAACCCCCATCAATGTCAGGCCACTATTATTCCCTCTATTGTTCTCTTCATTTTTTCCATTTTTCTTATGCCTTTACTGTCATAGATCATACAATTGCTCCTGATCTACTGAAGCAATTCCCACAATCATGCATTCCTTCATGCATTCCTTTTGTTCATCTTCATTGGCTGATGATGCACTAGTCATCTGATCTCCGATCAGCCTGTTCTATATTTAGTTATGACTTGTTTTGTCATCATTACTGCAGATGCTCACCAATCCTTCTCACACCTGCTGTGGAGTATCACCAATCACACCCACATCCCTTCTATTATTATGTATGGCATCATTATTTCACTTTCTCATTCTCCTGCCATATACTGTACTGTATGGTCTGTGCACTCTTCAGGGTACTATATATACAGTAGTCCACTTAGCATTATATTCCCAGTTCTGATCATCTGAGATATCCACTAGGTGCAGTAGCTTCTAGTTCTCTCATTGTCTTGCTATACTAATTATATATCTGGGATATCCACTAGCCTTTGAAGTGTGATTATCTTGTTGTTTTTCAGCTTTCCTCAGTTGTTTGGCTTCAACATCTAGTGTCAGCCTCACAATCAACATTTCAGGAAACCTTCCTCAAGTGGAAACATTCTTTACTCATCAAGTGCCAACTTCAGGAGATGAAACCATTACCTCATCCACCCCTTTCTTTCAATCAAGAATCACCCCCAGAACTATGAGTTCAAACCCAATTGATTTGACATCAAAAGCAAATCACCCAAACCCAACAAGAACTCAATCAACTATATCAAGAATGGCAAATACATCATCCACTCCCTCCAAGGAACCCTGACTCAATAAGCCATCCAAGTTTCCTGGAACTGAATCCACTTTATTCAAAAGTTTAAACTCCATTTCTTTACCAAGAATTTCAAAGACAATATGGATAAAATCACCTTTGCCCTATTGTTTTGCAAAGAGGGAACACTTGCCAGAACATGGGCTGGACAAATCATTGATGAGCTTACCATGTCCACTTCAATGATCACATGGAAGCAACTTGAACAACAATTCAGAGAGAAAATTTACCCAAGCAACAAAGGCAAACTATCATGAAACAACCTAGATAGGTCAGTCCAGGGAAGAGGCACTGCTTTAAAATACATCACCATATTCAACTCTATTGCCAACACCGTGTGTTATAATGACATAACCAACATTGAGAAATTCAAGAACAGTCTTAGAAAAGACATCAGGGATACCATCATGACAATCAGGGACACACTACCAGCAACCTTGAAGGAATGGCAAGATCTCACCATAAGGTTAGACTGGAACTGGTCAAGCAACAACTTTGAGAACAGCCTTAGATCTGGTCAAGGTGGATGATTCCTTTACCCTGATGATCTACTCAAAGGGGATAACAATTCTTGCCTACAGAGATTAAACCCATGCACTGTACATGCAATCAAAGACTTCTCTCCCATGGAAACATTCCAAAGAGAAGTATTCACATGTGCCAGGTTTACTGGAAATGGAAGACTATCAGATGAAGAACACAACAAAAGGAAATGAGAAGGAGCTTGTTTCAGATGTGGTATCAAAGGACATTTCAGCAGAGAATGCAAGGTCAAACATGACCAGAACTATGGAACAGGAACAACCAAGCCCACTTATGCAGTAAGGGGAACCCAGGAATGTAACAAAGAAGAAGACCCCATGATCACCATTTCCTGCACCCTCATGAAATTATCTGACAAAGACAAAGCAGAAATGCATGATCTCTTCAAGATCACTCAGAATTTTTAAAGTCTCCTAAGTCAGTGATGGACAAAGGAGTAACTGATTCCAAATTGGACATTGTGAGCAGGAACTTGAATTTGGACAATGAACTGTATATATTATTCTCAAAATACAATGGTCCCCCTTCTATTTGAATCCCAGCCAAAATCTCCATAAGAAATCAGAAAGTCACCACTAAAGCTCTTATCAACAGTGGAGCAACCAGAATCTTAATACATCAAGATTTCATATGCCTTCACCACATGCCAACTCAGAAACTTGAATGACAAATACCAGTTAAAAATATTGACAGAACAAAGAATATTGGAGGTGATATCACACACACATGTCAAATCACTTTACAAATTCAGAAGATGCCCAGACCACTATACATCAAAACCAACAAATTCTATATCACCAATTTAGGAAAAGAAGACATAATCCTGGGAACTGACTGGTTATGACAACATAATCCAAATATTGACTGGACCAAAGACACTGTATCATTTTCTTGCTGCCCAGCCAAATGTAACCCACCATCAACAAATGCACCAGCATTCTCTGAAGAAGATGAACACCTTAACCAAATTGAAGATCAATGGACAATCAATGGGCTAAACCTATTCTGCACCGCCCTATCTACACAAATAGCCATGAACATTCAATGTGATGGAAAATGCATGGATCTTGTCCCACCCCATTATCACAATCTCAGAAAATTCTCAATGAAGAAGCCTCTACCCAATTACCCAAATGCTGTTCATGGGATCATGCAATTGATCTGAAACCTGGAGTAGAACCATATGCCAGAAAAGCTTATCCCATCAATGATAAGCAATGTGAAGTGCTTCACACTTTCATCTCCAAAAATAGTAAAAAGGGATATATCTGTCCATCAGACTCTCCTTGGGCAGCTCCTTTCTTCTTTGTTGGCAAAAATGATGGCAAATTACATCCCAGTCAAGATTATCAGAGATTGAACAAGCAAACAATTGCCAACAAATATCCACTACCTTGTACACACAGGTTGGGGCAGGCAAGGAAGAAGGCTTTATAAGTGATGAGTGGCAAGTAGATGACCCCTAAGGGCAACAGTGAGGCAGACAGCATGCCTGCAGCAAGTAATGTAGCAAATGTGAATAAATGTGATGTGACATGGTTTAAGTGTATCAGACAGGTGCAGAGATGTCTGAGGAGGTTGTAGGTATAGTGTCCATCTTAAGTACTGTATGTGAGTAAAGTTGAGGTGGAGATTGTATTGTAAAGTACAAGGAGCTCCATGAAAGGAACAAGGCACATTGTGCAGAGCAGTGGGTGGAGTGTGAGTGTACACAATGAGTGAATGAAGGCAGTACACAAGAAGCAATGATTGTAGAGTGTAATGTGTATATGTGATAGAGTGAATAATACATATGTAGAGAGAAAGCCAAACAAGATAGTATAGTATGCACAAAAGATATTCAACATACCTCTCATTCCTGAATTAATCAACAAACTCAAAGGCACTACAATCTTCACACAATTGGATCTCTGATGGAGATACAATAATTGTTGAGAGCGGCCTATTGGACGGTCTTTAGGGAAGGTCTATAATAGTACTCCTGGTAACCAGAGTTTGGATATTGGCTTGATGAACGTAATAGAGATTCCGGATGACAATGAAGAGTGGGATTAACGATATAGTTACGAGGATGATTCCACCGATGACGATATGAAGATCCAGCTTTATTTAGTGTAAGAGGTCTTTTAGAGTTCTTAGACTTAGTTTGGGAGATGAAGCGAATGATTAACGAGCTTAGGCCAAGCGCAGTAAAAGGAGAGTTCCCTAGATTGCGAAGTTGACAAGACTGGGGTTTAAGACCGCCAGTTTGTCAACTATTTATACAAGACTAGTGATCTAACTATAGTATAGTTACGCAGTAAAGTGCAGTAAGCAAAACGAAAGTGCGCAGTAAAGCACAGTAAGTAAAACGAAAGTGCGCAGTAAAGCACAGTAAGTAAGTGTCCATGTGATATAAGTAGCTCAGCCACAAGCGCGAAGTGAACTAGAGATAAACAAAGTAAAATAAGAGCGAAAAAGGGGGAGTCCTTGCTAATTGTATAGTAATAGTCCTTAGCAAGTAAATGTTATAATAAATAAAGAAAGATAAAGAGAAAAAGATAAGTCTTAATATAGTACTTGGAGCTAAGCTCACACTTAAGTATGTAAATACTTAAGTACTATAAAAAGAGAAAGAAAATGATAAGTCCTTACTAAGTAAAGTGGAGCTAAGCTCACACTTGTAGTAATAATACTACACTTTACTAGTAAGTAAGAAAAAGAAAAAAAGAAAAAGAAAACTGTTACGAGGTGCTGAAGCAAGTGCCTCGTAACAATAATGTATGAATCAAGGACAGCAATGAACATAAAGCTGCTTTTATAGTTGATGGGAAATTATGGGAACCAACAGTAATGTTCTTCAGACTCCAGAACTCCCCTGCCATATTTCAATCTATGATGAATGCCCTCTTTGATGATCTTATCACCATGGGGCATGTCATCATCTACATGGATGACATCCTCATCTTCTCAAACTATCTATCAGAACTGTTGTTATATAAGGTTCTTCACCAACTCTCATCTTATTTTCCTATCTTGAGATTTCCAGACTTTGTGTTACATTTGCTTATATCTTTCTTTGTGCTCATGTGTTTGACTTCGTACTTTACCCACACCCGTGGCACACTCTTATAGTTCATACTCCACCATTACATGCAGTTTAAAGAAGTCCTCAGTGGTGCAGCTAGCTCTTTCTCTAGTTGCTCACTTTGGGCTTCAGGTACTGTACTTATCACTCTGTCTCTTGTTTCTCTAGTTGCTCACTTCAGACTTCAGTCCCCCACTTAGTGTGGTGTCTAGAGTAGCTCTTGTTGCAATCCACACAGTCCATTATTGTCCTTTAACAAGAACATCAGGCATTGGTTCACCGAGTCCACCAACATCTTATCAATGAAGATCTATTCCTGGAACTGGAAAAATGCATTTTTGAGAAAGAATCTATTGACTATCTTGGTATGATCATTTCCCATGATCAGGTTCACATGGACCCTGCCAAGATATCAGCAATTACCAAATGGCCTATCCCAAGAAAGGTTAAGGATGTGCAGTCATTTTTAGGATCTGGAAATTTCTACTGATGTTTCATCAAAGATTTTGCAAAGATGACTAAACCTCTTATGGAATTAACCCAAAAAGATCAGCATTGGGACTGGACCAATACTTGCCAAATGGCATTTGACCAATTGAAAACTGCTTTAACCACCACCCCAAGTCTTCTGATACCTGATTTTGGTGCCCCTTTCAAACTCAAAACCAATGCTTTGGACTTCAATTATGGTGCAAAACTCAATCAACCAAGAATAACACACATCCCACCAAAGCTCTGCTTATTCCCACCAAAACTCCTAGCAAACCATGGCAACATGTCACTACTGATTTCATAACAGACCTTCCAGAAGTTAATGGATATGACTCAATCAATGTCATCATAGACAAATTCTTGAAAGCTATTATCATCACACCATGCAAAAAGACTATCACTGCCTCAGAAGCTGCACAACTATTCTTAGATCATGCTTGGAAACAGTTCAGCCTTCCAGATAAAATCATCTCTGATCAAGGACCCCAATTTGCATCCAAAGTCACTCAGGAAATCTGGAAAGCACTAGGAATCACTTTGGCAATGTCCACTGCTGATCATCCACAATCTGATGGAGAAATTGAACAGGTAAATCAAGAAATAGAACAATATCTCCAAGCTCTTGGAGATTAATCACTGATGAACTGGCTAGAATTACTCCCATTTTCCAAATTCTCACACAATAATCACATTCATTCCACTACATGAAAATCCACATTTGAAATCCTCATGGGATACAAACCATGATTCACTATCAAACCAGTCACCACACATGCACCAGAGGTGATAAACTGACTCCAGCACATACAACATATATGAGAAGAAGTAACTGCAAGTCAGAAACTCACTGATTGTATTACTAAATATTTACATGATAAACACAGAACTACCTTTATCATGTACAAAGAAGGTGATCAAGTATGGTTAGATGGAAAAAATCTCAAACTCCAATACCCAAAGATGAGACTAGCCCCAAAATGGTTTGGACCATTCCCCATCAAAGAAGTCCTTGGACCTGTCACTTATTGGCTCAAACTACTGCTGAAATGGAAGATTCACCCCATGTTTCATCTCATGCTTCTCACACCATTCAAGGAAACACCTGAACATGGCCCTAACTATATGAAACCACCCCCAGAGATAGTCCAAGGTGAAACAGAGTTTGAAGTGGAAAAAATCATCAGCTCAAGAGTACAGAACAATGGACAGCTCCAATACTACATCAAATGGAAGGGATACCATGAATTGGACAACATGGGGGAACCACAAGGGAATCTGAGGAATGCACAACAGGAAATAGATGACTTCCACAAATGAAGGCCAAGCACACCTAGACCACTGCACAGCCTGGGAATAGACCTATTCACATTCAGAAATCACCTGACTGGCCCCCTGCTAAGAGCAGCCTATTGGACTGCCTTAGGGAAGGTCTGATACAATAATACCCCTGGTAACAAGGTAATTGATATGTGCTTGATAGACATAATAACCATTCCTGATGACAATGAAGAGAGGGATCAATGATATAGTGATGAGGATGATACCACCAATGACTAATTGAGGATCCAGAGTGACAAGTTTAGGATGTCTTAGTGATGCTTAGAGTGACTTTAGAGATCTTAGACTTAGTTCTTAGAGTGAAGTGGGTTTGTAGTGAGCTTAGGTCAAGCGCAGTATAGGAGAATCCCTAGATTGTGAAGTTGACAAGACTGGGGTTTAATGTCTGCACAGGTATGAGCCAATGCCAAAGAAGAGGGAAAGGATAGAGTTCATTGCAGCAAGTACAAAGAGGTAAGTGGTGCAGCATGTGCTGCAGAGTAAGAGTACATTCTACAGGAACGTCTAAGAGTAGTAGAAAGTGGGGGGTCAGTTTATGTAGTGCATGCTGAACTAGGTTCAAGCAGAGTATGTAAAAGTGAGTTGTAAGAGCATGTTGTAAGGGCATGTTTGTAGTGGTTTAGGTGGGTTGTTAAAGACATAATATGGATGTATATTAGTGTAAGTAAAGTGGAGCTGAATGAAAACTGTGGATATTCCAACATTTAAGACCACCAGTCTTTCAACTACTTATACAAAACCAGAGTCCTAAAGATAGTACGAGTAACTAAGATTCATGGATCAATGATGATTGCATAGCAATCAATGAAGTCACATGACCTAAGATGCATATGTGAATATAGTAAGTGGCTCAGCCACAAGTGTGAAATGAATGAGAGATAAACAAAGATGAAATAAGATGAGTCCTTGCTAATTGTATAGTGATAGTCCTTAGCAAGTAAATGTAAATAAATAAAGAAAGATAAAGAGAAAAAAGATAAGTCTTTATAGTACTTGGAGCTAAGCTCACACTTGTAGTAATAATACTACACTTTACTAGTAAGTTTGATAAAAAAAGGAAGAAAAAAGAAAAAGAAAACCATTACAAGGTGCCAAAGAAAGTGCCTCATAACACCCCCTCACCTGTACTTAAGGAAGTTGCCTTGTGTTCAAACCATCCATCACCAACAATGTCTTCCCTCCCCCCATCCTCAGCCATCTTCTCCCCTCTCTCATCCTTCTCTCTCTTCTGCTCCCCCTGCCACCACTGCTTCCCCCTCCCCTTCACCAAGGAGGATGCCACTGCTGCCACCACCCTGGTGGCCCTCTGTCTCTCCAACCCCACCATCCTGCTGTTACGAGGCACTTGCTTTGGCACCTCATAACGCGTTTCTGTTTTTCTTTTTTCTTTTTCTTTCATCTTACTTACTAGTAAAGTGTAGTATTATTACTACAAGTGTGAGCTTAGCTCCACTTTACTTAGTAAGGACTTATCTTTTATTTTTATTTTTATAGTACTTAAGTATTTACATACTTAAGTGTGAGCATAGCTCCAGGTACTATATTAAGACTTATCTTTTTCTCTTTATCTTTCTTTATTTATTATAACATTTACTTGCTAAGGACTATCACTATACAATTAGCAAGGACTCCCTTTTTTCGTCTTTATTTACCTTTGTTTACCTCTAGTTCATTTCACGCTTGTGGCTGAGCCACTTATATCACATGGACGCGTACTTACTGCGCAATACTGTGCAAACTTTACTATACTTAGATCACCAGTTTTGTATAAATAGTTGACAGACTGGCGGTCTTAAACCCCAGTCTTGTCAACTTCACAATCTAGGGATTCTCCTTACACTGCGCTTGATCTAAGCTCATTACAATCTCGCTTCACTCTCTAAGAACTAAGTCTAAGACCTCTAAGCCACTAAGAACGTTGCTTTATGACATCTTACACTTGTCACTCTGGACCCTCGTGTCATTATTGGCAGAATTATCCTCATAATCATCTTGTTGATTCCATTCTTCATCGTCATCAGGAACCTCTATTATGTTCATATCCAAACCTTGGT
>QLPN01002044.1:79419-92643 GCA_003314395.1 Albatrellus ellisii | reverse complement strand
TGGGGGGGGGGGGGTCGTGGTCACAGCGCAGAGGTGGATGCGACCCGTTGTCGCTGTTCAACTTGTAAGCCCTGCTGACATCCGATCTCTTGTGCACATGACTGTCGTGGCCAAACTCTCCTGCGAGACGTGTCTCGCGCTTCCCCCTTACCTGTGTACTAACAGAGGTGGACGCAACCCTGCTCACCTTTGATCTCTTGTGCATTTGATCATCGGGATGGGCCTTTCTTATAGGATGTGTCTTGCGCTTCCCCCACGCCATGCGCATCTCGCATGAGTCTGCAATTTGATGCTGGCAGTCTAGTCAATGTCATTGACATAATATTGCCCTCAAATTCCGTACCGCGTCGTCATTTTTGCTGTCATTTTGGACAACATCGTAGTTGGCAGGGACTTGAAGTTGGGTGGGCGCATAGCAGGAGCCAATGCCCAGTCGAGATGATCTCGATATCCATGACACCGCAATTGTTACCCTATGGTAAGCGAGGAGGTGCGGTTTCTTTCTTGCCAGCCAGTCCATGGAAGTCCCCGATATATTCCACTGTCCTCAGTTCGGCATCAATGACCAAGGCTAATACTTAGATGCCACTAAATATACCATTATTTACAGACCAATCAAGGTGTGTTGTCCTCGTCTTGCATTATCCCCCCTATAGGACACTTCTTGGCTGTTAAACTCACAGGTCGAGTTGTTCTCATGCACTAGTACAGTTGACTTGCTCGTAACATTGGGTGGGGGTCTGGGCTATGTATAATGATGAATTAGACTTGCATTATGCAATAGGAGATTTTATGTGTCCCAGCCTGATGCCATACATTATGAGCTGTTATGTGCTATTAGCTACAAGCAAGTCAACTGTGTTTGACGGAGGCCATGTTCACACTTATCGTGCGCAGCTTCTCAACGAGATCCGATTTCTGTAGCGAACGGAAAAAGACTCTGCGACAACCCAAAAACGTATACCTAGTGGTAGGCTAGGTACGTCTGGCGACCTCGCCTACGCGGTATCTCCACGATCAAGCGCAGAACCATACCGACAATCATACCGTCGAATTCTTTTGCGAGTCCAGCCGTATACTTTGACCAGTATGGCGAGTCTGGTGGACAGAGGCGGGAGAGAATTGACAACAGTCAACGGGCTTCGCTAATCCAACCTGAGCGCGACGCCGTCCGTGTTCAGATTAGTGCTGGAGTCCTTACGACTCAAGCGTCGTCAGTAGGGACGAAGACTTCTTGCTATCGATACAAAGTGGTCGTACAAGCCGCACATACTGCTGGCGTGTGGAGGCATATGCACCCTGTCTTACGGAGGCAGTCGCGCATTCTCACCCGTCTTATCAGAGATCCATTGCGAGAAAGAGTAAAGAGCCGGCTCTTGAGGTTGACACGGCGCACCAGACTCTATCATCGGCGCTTCCTTTGGCTCTGTACGGGTGCGGGGGTCCATACATCGAGAGCTCTTGACAAACGCAGATGCACAAGCGTTACCAGGCCATTTCTCGGCGAGGTCTCATGGCGTTGTATGGTACCGTATGTTGTGCTGCGACGTCCTCGTACGGTTAGTTATGGTTGTCCCTGCTAGCGTGGAGTGCTGGTGTCGTCGCTGCCACCATCCTGGAATAGAGCTCGCGTAAGCAGAGCAATGATCTTAAGAGTCAGACATTGAGCACTTTAGCGAACATATTGTATCCATTTAACGAAGTAGTTCGTGTCATTAGCAAGTCCAGTAGGTGCATATGCTACGAGATATGCCGCTGTCTGTTTCTCTGGCTCGAGGTTTCCTCTTGTAGTATCATCTCACCAGTTGCCAATTAGCAGGGCCCTGTATGACAGTGCATGTGGCGTATCCTTCTCTCTGTCTATCGAATCATCGCCAGTTGCTTGCCGTTCATGTGAATCAGATTCTTGCGCATAGCTCTGATTCAAAGCAGCCCCGAACTCCGTACTACCGGTATTTAGCCCCCAAATCTTGCCAATCGCCTTCTTCTCATCTCCTCCACACTCAAGTCCCGTGCTGGTGCTGGAACTTCTTCCGTCTCCGTCTCCGTCTCCGTCTCTGTCTCCATCCCCACTACATTCGACACATCGCTGGCTTCCAAACGCCGGGCAGTGGGCAATATGACGGACGCGGGAGGCAGCGGCGGACGTATCGGCGGTGGCGTGTCTGGTATCTGGAATCCTTTCGCTATGCTCTCGAGCGACGCACGCAACGCCGCCTGCAGCTCTGCGTCGTCGTCGTCGTATACGCGGTTGTGGCCCGCCAAGAGGCCATTGCTGCTCCCGCTAGCGAACGCAGCAGCGCCGGCTTCCCCGCTGCGAGAGACCCCCGCGTGGCCCAGCGGATTCTGCATGCAAGCAATTCTTTCGCTCTCTGCGATCGCGCACCGCAGCTGCTCGTCCTCATCTTCTTCAGTGCGCCGCCGGCCGCTGGGGTCGAGCCCGAGGTTGCGCGGGAGGGGCGATAGCCGCGCGCTGATGTCTTCCGCCCCAGGGACGGTGGAGGCAGGGCTCCCGAATGACTGTTGTATGTAACTGTACTCACCGTTGTCCTGCTCTCGCAACGCAGCCAACTGTTCGCGTTGCGCGCGCTCGAGACGCGCACGGCCCCGAGCGAGGCTCTCTGCGACGAGGTCGGCGGCGGGATCGGCGACTGTGGGTTGTGGCGCGGACGCGGGCACAGGCGGAGTCAGGGGTGCAGTGCGGACGGGGATGGTGGAGGGGACGGAGAAGGAAGAGGAAGCGATGGGGATGGAGACGGGCTCGCCATAGTGGCCTGTAAGCGAGGCTTGTAGTGCGGCCTGGAGCTCGACGTCCTCATCCTCGAAGCCCGGAGGGCTGTGCAGCATGCGTGTTGTGGATAGGTGCGAGGGGGCCGAGCTTGGTTCTGGAAGCGTCGCAGCGAGTTCGTCAGCGTATGTTCGTATGAGCGCGGGAGCCACGTCTGGGTCTGGGCCTGAGTAAGTCGGTACGACGGCGAACACGGAGTATCCTGTGTCGGGAGTATGTTTAAAGAAAGATTTTCGATATTGCATGATGGCCACGTACCTTCGGTCTCGACCTGTTGGAGGACCATGCCGAGGTAGACCTTGCCAACCCACTCGGGCGTGGGGAGGAAAGAGTTCAGGTTATACCAGTGGCTGTTTCCCTGGTCTCCCTCGATTTCAGAGCCAAAGCGTCGAAGAGTGAACCAATGCTGTCGGAGGTTGAGGATGAATGCGAGCTGCGTTCTGGCGTAGTTGAGGTAGGAAGTTAGAAGACATGCATAAAGGGTGTGCGGAGAGCATACTGTGGGTGCTGTTGGAAAGGGCGCATCGCTTCGCTGCGCCAGCGGACGAGGCTGAAGAACGAGTATAATAGTGAGATTTTGTTGTGGCGAGCGAACAGGAAGCGCACCTAAGTCCATAACCATTGAGCGCGTTCTCCATAACTTGGATTGAGAAGAATCCTGGGTTGGGATGTCAGGAATCTTCCTTAAAATAAGTGAATATGACCAACCAGTGTCGTCCATGTTGGAGCTTGGTCTGCTTGCAGCGTCCGTGTCGTAACTTTCCTCGAGCGTATCGAGAGACCGCGCGATGGCGGAGAGATCGGGAGGGGAGAACTGTGAGCAGAAGATAAGCCGCAAGAAATGACAGCCCAGAGAGAAATTTGCACGCACATAGTCCTCTTCTGCAGTGGGCCACACATTCCGTGTATCAGAGAGAGTCTATGATTGAATGAACGCGTGTACGCACGTAATAGAGAATTGAGAGCGTGCTGGGCACAGAGATTGGAGCCTGACTCTTGCTTCTCATGATAGATCCATGGGATGAGAGTTTCGAGGCCAGCCATGGTGGATATGCTGGTGCAATGATGGGGATGAGAGGAGAGTGAGAAACAAAACGCGAGTTCTCGACTTTTACTTTATCTACGCGACACGCAAGCGCGTATACATTAATATTACGTAAGCACTCGAGGGCGGGGGGAAGAAGAATTCTTTGTTGCCACTTGCCTCGCGAAACGACTCAGTTTGACTCCCATGCCTTACAGGCACCCCCTCTCAACCCCAGTCTCCATCATCCTCCTCCTTGCCTCCTTCCTTTCTTTTACCACCGCGCAGGATGACTGCCATATCGAGGTCAACGGCACCAAGTTCGACCTCTCTTCCATCGCTGGCGTGCACTCAGTCTCCCGAATGCGCGACACGCCGCCGACGTCCATGCAAGATACCCTGCGCTTCAACCTCTGTGCGGAGCTGGAGCCGCTGGACGGCATAGACCAGGCAGACCAGGTGCGCATCGTCTTGTCTGTCTACTCAGCTCGTGTCGCTCACGCCCCCGATGGCCACTACACAGTGCTCATCCGGCACGCGCGCGTGTCTCACAAAAACAAACAAAAAGCCGGGCGAGCAGGATCGCGTTGTCGCCGTCATACCAGTGGCACAGACTACAGGGCTCGAGGCAACATATGAGCTTTCATCATGTGCGCCGCACCAGACTCTCTTCTCCTCTAGCTTTGCTCATCTCATGGCGCCGATACGCAGCACCGAGGGGGCTCCTCGTGACGCTGCATGCCCCACCATACCCATCCCCATCGTCTTCCGCGGAGGCGCAACCACAGTCCTTCAAGCTGGCGCTGGATTGCGCGACAGAGATGTCTGAGCTAAATTTCACATCCTACGATGGTGCGCAGGTGCGTGTGGAGTGGGGCTCGCCAGCAGGATGTGGTTTTAAAGGTGATGAAGAGTCGCCGAAGGATGATAATGAGGCTGGTGGAGGCGGTGATATCAAGAATGGGGGCAATAACAAGGTGGAATCTGTAGGAAGCGGCATTGGCTGGTTCTTCCTTGTGTGAGTGTCTGTTCTTCCCTGTCTTTTCGGAGCAGGACGAAAGTCCCTCTGCTCGACCACTAGGAGCACAACCAGACGATTAAAGGGCTCTATCACGACAGCTTGGTGCTCGCGTTCATAGGCTACTTTATCCTGGGCGCGTATTACAATTACACCACTTATGGTGCTTCGGGTGCAGATCTAATTCCGTGAGTATCTTATTTGGCGTATGTTGTGATGTACGTGCTTATGGGTCTCGTGTAGACATCGAGATTTCTGGAGAGAAGTGCCGTACATGCTGAAAGATGTTGTCTCACACTTATGCTCGTCATTCCGACCGCGGCATAGCTCAAGCAGAGGTGGGTATATCGCCGTATGACTGCGTGCTACGTTGGCCAGGCAGGTGTAAGCAGTGTGGTTTACTGGATGTCGCATAATTCGTAGATATGGATAATGACACATGCTCCCTCAGCTTTACTTCTAATGGCTTTACGTTCTGGCTTTTGGGCGTCTGCTGTCTTGCCGCCAGAGATGGGACTGTTTCGTCTGATGTCGAGGTATAGGACATGTAACATAAACGGTAGTACTTGTAGCTGCGTGAATTTAATTGACTTGGCGGGCGTCAACTTTACTTTGCCGGCGTCGCGTCCCGGGGTTAGTCGACGTCCCTCAACTTCAACCATCCCAATGGCGAAGAAACGGTGGCACATCGTGATCAAAGGAAAGCGTCCGGGCTTATACGAGGACTGGTACGTCCTTGTCTTACTCTGACTCAGGGTCAGCCCTGCCGTACATCTCTGTTGGCACTCTCTGCCCACAAGTGTCCATATATCGGGGTGCCCCACTCACGGGGCCTGTAGACGTTGTTGGGTCGTTTGAAACGCCTGACGCTAACTGCGCTCTCGCCACCCCCCAGGTCCTCCGCGGCCCCGAATGTCATCGGCGTCCCTGGCTCAATCTATCAGGCCTACTCATCACTGGAGGAAGCGCGTCACGCATTTGAGAAGGCTCGCCGTGCGGGATATATCAAGGCAGTAGTGATGGAGGATTCGGATGAGAATGGTTCGGACATTGTGAGCTTTGGAGACGAGGAGCCTGTTTCGCCGCCACGCACCAGAGGCGGTGTTCATGAGTACGGCTGTCACTATCCGCGCTCTTCCAGGGCCAGCACATCGACCGCCTCGAGAGCGCACCGCGCACGACGACACGATAATGCGCGTCTCGCCACGAGCTCCAACCAGAGCCGTCGCTCCGCGTCCTGTTGCAGCCATATCTCGGTCACGGACACAGAAGACGAGTGCATTTCCAACATCGACCAGCTATCTCTGAATGGTGATGTCCCGCCCTCTCATGCTGCTCGGAGCACGCCACCGCCGCATACATCGGCCCGTGTGCCCCGCTCTCATACTGCCCACGCATCAGCCGCGTCGTCGCCACTCTCCCCCCGCAGAGTATGCCGCACCCAATGCGAAGCTGCACGCACACGTGCGCGGACTCGCGGTGAGACGAGGCCCTACGCGCCGAACAGCAGCGCCCCAGCGTCAACTGCGGCGAGCATGTCCAGTCCGGCCACGAACGTCACGCAAGTGTTCTCCTCAGCACCCTCAGGCCTGCCCGCGCGCACGGCGTCTTCTGCCGCCAGCAGCAGCAGATGCGACACAGACACAACACAGACCAACCAGGCCCGAGCGCCGCAGCCTGCCCCACAACGGCGCACGCAGCCACCCCCCAAGCCAGCAGATGCGCTGAACGACGACGAGCTCGAATGGCTCAGCGCACACGGTGACATCGACGCGCGCTCCCCGGCGCCCTGCACGCCCGCGCTGCCCCAGACGCCCAGCTCGTGCTCGTCGCGCACGGCCACAGCAACGCCGCGCAGCCAGACGACGTACTGCACCACCGCGCCGCCGTCGTACGCGCGCACTCCACGTTCGCACACGCGCATCAAGCCGCGCGCGCCCCCGCCCGAGGGCTCGACACCAGGCTCCCCGACGTCGCCCACCCGCACCACCCGCACCCCGGCCCCCACGTCGCAGTGGCCGCCCCCGTCCCCGTCCCGCACGCATGAGTGGCGCTACCCCTCGCTCGAGGGCATCCTCCTCTCATCCGACCTCGGGCTCGCGTGCCTCCCGTCACCGGCCGACCCGCGCTCACCCTTGCCCTTGCACGCCGACAGGTGAGTGCCGCACGCCCCCCCGCCCCGTCCCTCGCGAGCTGACGTGCCCGTCCTCGCTTGAAGGTCTGAGCGCCCCACCCCGCCGCTCGGCGCAGCGGCTGGCATGCTGTTCCACTGATTGACGCCGAGGAGAAGCGGCCGTGATTATTATGGTATTATTGCCGTGCAGGATGCTGTCCCTTTGTACTAGTAATGTGTGGGCAAGAATACGAGCGCGAGAGCGCACGCGTGGGCTTTCCAGGTTGATTAGGAGGACAATCATCGCACACTCTCGATGATACCTACAATTGGCGTCGTGGGATAGTACGGCTGGAAACCAAGACACATTGGTGAGCATTCTACCTTACGCCGAGCAGAACTTACATACAGATCAGTCTAAATTTGACTGCATACATGTGTTTAGTATCACAGTATGAAGGAATAGAGCAGTGTTTGTGCTGAAGCCGGGTTTCAAATTGTCAGCTGGCAGCTGGGAAATTAGATTATGGACTTCCTGGCCGCCTTATACACTCGATGCATAGCACAGACTCGGAAAGCACGATGAGATTTGAAATTTGTGTTTTTGCTGCTAAGGACTATATCAGTGGCATACTGGGGGGTTATTTAGTTATGTATACTTGCTGCTCAGCGAGTGACGGCTTGCGAATATACTTCCAGAGTTGAGAAGACCCGCCTGCTCTGCAGTCACCAAGAACCCCGGTCCCGGGGGTACAAAGGCGAAGGCTACATGATAGACACAGCCCAAGACACTATAACAAACGTGCTTATTCGTGTTTTCAATGAGAAAAGAAACAGCGGAATCGGACAGCTTGCGGGTTAGGACGGTGACAGTCAATTTCTATTTTTTATTATTAAAAGTAGACAGAGGAATTCCACATCCCTAAAAGATGCCGTGCCGGCTGATTTCCAATTTCCATCGGAAGGTGGCGTCGCGAAGGTAATTCATTACAAACGATCCCCGCCAGAGATGGGCGGGGGTGGTGGCTAGCAGGCTGGACGACATGCCTAACGTATTGTCCGAACATGAAATACTAGTGTGAAAAGACCATCGAAAACAATGGGTAATGATACATCTGAGTCGACCTAACGTGTATGCACAACATAACGTCTTTCCAGGATATTTGCATGTAACACAGCAACAAAAACAAAGGCAAAGAAAAAAGTCTGGACAATATGATTGGACGTCCGAGCATGAAAGCCGTGACATTTCCCATCAATGTTGGAGTGTCTGTCATACTATCTCATCGACCTTCGACCGATGGATGCAGAAACCCTGCCCGCCCACGTGAGCCTGGCATTTCACAATCAGTGAGCGCAACTTGGAAGGGAGTACGTACAGGCACCACCCATTCCTTACAGCTGCAACACTGGCCCGCCCAATCGTAGTTCCCAAGCTTCGCTTCACACTTCTTATTCGGGCATATGATCTTACCCGCAAGCTGGCCCTCTTCCAAGAAGAACTCCATCCACTTCATCTGGACGGCCACATCCGAGTCAGCACTTACACCGGGAAAGCAGGCATGAAGAAATAGCGCGGACTCACCGGCTCAATGAAATAGCCAGAGCACTTTGGGTTCGCCAGTATCGGCGGGCTGATGCTCGCCTTGTCGCGACTGGGCTGTATTGGCGTCATGTTCAATGGCATTGGGGAACGGAGCGCTGCCAGTTTTGGATTTGCGTACAGCTGGGCAGCGAGGTCTGAGGGATGCTGGAAGCTGATCCCACCTGGCGCTTGCGCTTGCGTCTGTGTAGCATGCACGTTGTCCTGAGCAGGAGGCGCAGGGGTATCTTCCTGGATTTTCTTGGACACGGGAGGTTTTGAAATAGACGACATGGCTGTGTGGTGTCTGCCGTGAGAATCGGAGGACGTTGCCGCAGAGGTTGCTTCGCCTCCATCAGTCTGGATCGTGGACATTGAAAGCGCTGCTGACAGCCCGCCAAGCACACCGAACCCTTCCTGCATCGTCGATCTGCGGGCTTTGGTATCTGTGGCAGACCCTCTCCGTGAGGGGACTTGCGGCGCAGACGGCGAAAACACTTCCTTCTCTTTTTCACTGGCCTCATCATCATCCTCAGTGTCTAGCGCGGACATCGACATCGAAGCCGCGAGTCCGCCCAGTACACTGTTCTCCACGGACAACAGGGAAGGCCGCCGCGGATAGGTGTCGCTGCCCGATCCGGAGCCAAGGCGCGACCGTGGCTGACTGATAGCACCGACCGAAGGACGACGTGATGCGGACGCGGAAGGACGACGAGACAGTGGCGCAAGTTGTTTAGACTCGTTCATGGATGGACGACGGGATGTTACAGGCGAAAACGCAACCGCGGGGGTGGGTGGACCTAGGTTCCCATGGTCAAGCATATGCTCTCGAGAAGCAAGCTCCGTTCTGCGATATAGCGTAGGATGAGCATTCGCAGCGTAGCAGACTGTGGTGAGAAGGGAATGGGCTTACCGGCATAATCTACATCGTATGCGCCGTCGTGGCCCTCCAGGAGTTGCAGGAGCAGAGTCCGTTGGCGTGTGGGGAAACTTGGCGAACATTTCTGTTTCTGGAATTGATCCGTCTCCGTCTGACCAAGGGTCATGAATACACAATTACCGTAGCCATATAAGACTACGCACTAAGGATATCTTCGACTGCCCGCTCTAGATAGAACATTCTTGTCGCCTTATCACGCCGTGAGACTTTGTAAGAAGCTTGGTGAAAAATTTCCAATTGTACTATAAAGCCATCATTCGGTCTGGAATTGATTGAGTATACGAAAGACGAAAGGTGAAGGAAACAGAGTCAACATACTGTATGGTGGGACGAGCTATTCTGATCATTTCAAGTGCAGCGGATGCATCAATGTTCTTTGAATACATGAGATATGCAGCGACGATAGCGGCACTACGGCCTTCAAGACTTTAGATTTGCTTTGAGGTGAAGGTGGATTTACATACTCATCCCAGCTTGACAATGGACAAGGATGCCCCGACCCTTCTCCAGCTCCGCTTCGATGAATGTTATAGAGGGAATAAGGTGCTGCAGAATATCGGCCTCCGCTGTGTCATCGAGCAGGATTTGGAGCCTCGTTAATGTCTGAGAGCGATTCAAAGCTATGAACAGCTGATCGTGTGCACAATGCCCACCTCGTGTATCGAGACCCTACCACGCATCGCGGTTAGGACGCTACAAATATTACGAGCTTTGAGTCC
Organism: Albatrellus ellisii; assembly: GCA_003314395.1. Taxonomy (NCBI): domain Eukaryota; kingdom Fungi; phylum Basidiomycota; class Agaricomycetes; order Russulales; family Albatrellaceae; genus Albatrellus; species Albatrellus ellisii. The sequence continues at coordinate 82,459 of QLPN01002044.1, read as the reverse complement.
TTCAACATCCTTTGAGCTTTGAATATCGCCTATCCAGAGGTTGTGGACGACCTCATTCATGTGATTGTACTCCTCGACATTGGACATATCGTAGCCCTTGGCTTCAAAACAAAATAAGGATGTCGATGAGAGACCCGCAACAAGCAAAGAAATCAGTTCAGAAATTAAGAGCACCAGCGGGCTAATGACGGCAACGCAACAGATCCGGATCCGGCCAAACAAGTGCTGTCTGCCGACTTGCAAGCCTATAAAGACCATCACACTTTGGTATCAGTTTCGCTATCTTCCTCAAATTATCATGCTGGTACATTCTTAATGGAAGTCTCTGGGACCGCCAACCTCAAGCTGGTTTGCGCCTAACAGAACGTGATTGAGCCATAAGAGTCAACGATGCCATCCACGCTATTCATAGCAGTCGCATTGATGACTCTCGGCAGTCTTAGTGTACTTGTCACCCTGATCTTTGGTCATGACTCGAAACTGGATTAATATTATACTCGTACTTGGACGATTCTCCAGTTACATTTACCTTCGGGCTTGCTGTGTGTGTTTATCTGTTGACCCGCCGTGGTTACGGTGGGTGAGTAATGTAATAATGGTTTCATCAATATTGGCGTGTCCGAATTTATATTTGTCAGTGCTAATCAGAAAGTACCCTACGACTCAAAAGAGTCAGCTTTAGTTGCGCAGTGGCCATGCGGGTGACTCCTTCCAACTATGGCGACACGGATTCTGATTATACATGGTATAAAGTTGTCAAGTGTCTCGCTAGACTGTTTTGTCCGATTCCGCTGTTTTCTTTTCTCATTGAAAACACGAATAATCATGTTTGTTATGGTGTCTTGGGCTGTGTCTATCATGTAGCCTTCGCCTTTGTACCCCCGGGTCCGGGATTCTTTGTAGAAGCTTTATTGGCGGGTCTCGAGGCTATGTGCGTATATCTTATTCCGAAAGTGGAATGTGGGATGAGTTTATTAGCATTATTAATTATTTCCCCAACTCTATATCATTCTTGTTTTTAGTCTCAGTGTAGCCGTGCTGTGTGCCTAGACTATATACGCATCTGTAATCTGTCATATAAAAGTTATCCCCATCTGATCTCTGCTCTCCATCCGAAAAGGAAGTGGCCTTCGCCGTGCCGTTCCCTTCATTGTCGCCTATGACTGATGACTGTCTGCGTGCGTCCTCTACCCCTCAAACGCAGAACGACCGTCTTCTGCCGAGGTCGGCCACGGAGACTACGACCCCTAAATCCACTGCTGGATTGTAATACATCTCCGGTACCAGGATGGTAGAGAGCGATGGGATATGTACGATGATACGTCTATCATGTCTAAGGTACTAGAAATGTCCTGTACAAAAAAACGCAGCATCGTATCCCAAGAACGATCGTACGGGTGGTCAATGACATAGGCTGTGTCCATGGCCGCGATACAGAGGTATGGGCGGGGGTATATATGCAGGATGCGGCTGTGCGGAGAGCTGTCGCGGAAAGCGAGCCACTCCGTTAACGCCGCGCATGCGAATGCGAGCTGGACGGCGACGAGACCTGCCAGAGCAGCGACTGCCGCTCGACCGGCGAGTCGACCTGAAGGATTGCAGGCCGCATGTCATACGGCTGGTATGTCACGTGTGTGTCGTACGGCTGGTGCATGCTGTACGCCTCTGACCGCCGAATGTATTCATACGAGTCGGAATGTGCGTACGAGTCCCGGATCGTGTGCGAGTAGCGCGACCCGCTGGGGGTATGGACGTTCGACTACAGGGTCAGCAAAGAGGCGGCAGCGATATTAGTGATGCGGGATGCGGGTGGCTGCGGCGCGAGGACACACATACCAAGTAGTCCTTGGGTGAGTCGGGCACCGGAGGTTCGAACGAACTCCTGCCCAACAGAACGGTGGATGCAGGTGGCCCGTCGTATATGGCAGCAGTGGGACTTCCCTCGGGGCGGCCGCGGCACAAGTAGAAGTACATGATGACACCGATGACGGTGAAGAGCGCGACAACGCCGCAGGCGATGCCAATGGCTATTGATGCGCCTGGTTGTGAGCGCGATGATGTCGCTGTGGACGATATGGGAGAGGGCCTCGAGGTGGCTGTTGTTTCCTGGGTTCCGCTAGACGAGATCGGTATCGCGGAAGATGTACCCGTGGATTCGGGGTCTTCTATCGATACGAGGGGTGGGAAGTGACGCGAAATGAACATGGGTGGAGCTCCGGCGTTAGTGAGATCACGTACTGCCAGCATCGACAGCCACCGAGGGACTCCACCCATCAGCCTGCTGTCAACATAAGACAGTGTCAGAGGAGCCCGATGAGGATAGATAAAGATACATACCGTCACGTCTATGTACGCCCAGTGTGGGACGGAGACGCCGCTTGGTATGTTTGCGGGGAAACTACCTTGCATCAGCGCTCAACCGAAGGAATGCGCTCAACGCCAGGCAGACTTACGTTCCCACAGGAGCAATGTTGTTGCAGTTCTGGGACCACGCTGACCAACTGCGATTCAGGTATGAACATCGGTTGACATTTTTAAGTCAAGAGCGTGGGAAGGACACACCGTGGCCATGAACTACCTTGGCAAGCAGCACAGGCACACATGAGGGAGTACACGACGGTATTGCAGGCGCAGGCGGTTGCGGTGCTGGAGTCGTTCGGACCAGAATATTGCGCAGTATTCGCGTTCAATGAAGATAGCGTGTATTCTGTACGATCGTGAGCGGCGCTGGGGTGACAGAAACGGAAAACTCACGGCCGTTACTACACGCGCCCAGCAAGTTTGCGGCCATGACGCATGGCCCCTGCCCCTCGGAGTTATCTGCCTGGACATAACCCGTTCGGGATAGAGCTGAGTGGAAGAGGACGCCATAAAGATGGGGAAGGTACATACCCATGCCCATCCACCCTGGCACTGGGCCGTCACTTCGATCTGAGCTGCTACGTGCGGTGTGAGGATGAAAAGATGGAGGACGATCAAAGCCAATATTCCGACTGTGGACATGGTAGGCGGAAGAAGGACGATGGCCGCGGCGCGTCTG
>QLPN01002044.1:42229-71397 GCA_003314395.1 Albatrellus ellisii | reverse complement strand
CGCCAACCAGGAGCCAGGCGCACCTTTCGGGGAGGCCGAGAAGGGCTTCGGGATCACCACTCCCCTGCTCACCACGTCCACGGGTGAGAAGTTCGGGAAGAGCGCGGGGAACGCTGTGTGGCTGGACGACCAGATGACGAGCATCTTCGACTTTTACCAGGTAGGCCACGGCTCGGACTCCATGTTGGAATCGCTCTTGACTTTTGGGCAGTTCTTCATGCGCACGACGGATGGCGATGTCGGTCGCTACTTGAACCTTTTCACGCTGTTGCCACCTGCCCAGATCGATGAGGTTATGGCTGACCATACGGTGAGCCCGGCATCGCGCTCTGGCATTCCATCCATTCATGCCCGATTCTATGCAGCGAAACCCTGAGCAGCGCAACGCACAAAAGCTGCTTGCTGACGAGGTTACCGAGCTTGTGCACACAGGTATGTCTACTCGTTCTCTGTACCATGCGCGCGCTCATTGCTGCCGCAGCACAAGGTGCGCACAGTGCACGCGTCGCGACACGCGTCCTGTATGGCACCGACATCACGGACATCCACGCCGCGGACATTGTTGCCGCGTTCCAAGGCAACCCACGCCTGCACCGCGTCCAGGAGTCGCAGCTCCTTGCGACCCCGGTGACCAAGCTGGCCGTCGCCTTCAAGCTCATGTCGTCGAACAGTGAGTACACCTGCGATGCGGGAGTGGCCCACAGACCGATTGCTTCTTACAGGCACCGCCAAGAGTCTTCTGGCGATGAAAGGGCTGTACGTAAACGGTACGTCCGTAGAGCAGAACAGGGTGTTGGAAAGGACAGATCTACTAGGTGGGAAGCTGGTCATCTTGCGGGCTGGGAAGTCCGAGCACGTCCTGTTGGTGCTCGACTCATAGTCTGCAAGTTCGGTATTGTTGTTTTTAATGAGCTTATCTACACTGCCACATCCACGCCTCAACAACGTCTGCAGACTATAATAACATCCAATTGTGACGTCCGGCGTTTGCGCTCACTGCTTGTAGATCAGCGGCAAACAGACTTGTTCGTGGGACTTGTTTTCCGGCACACGTTACCTCCGTTTCTATGACCATCAATTGCTGCCTTTGTCCGTTGTGATGTGTACGCAACAGTGACAATGATTGCCCTGATCTAGTATTCTTTGTGAAAACTGCTGTCAATCCTGGCGCTTGTTAGCCACCCTTGTGGATCAGCAGATCTCAGCCAGGTACGGTCTATACAATACACTAGGTACTGTTTCCACCGTGAGGTCGCACTGCGTATCCAGCTCTGACCACGGTGCACACGTCTTTGTGGCAACGCTGGTAGCAGTTTCGCATCCAGTTACAGTGCTGGTTGTCGACGCAAACAATTACAGCGACTCGAGAAGTAGTTCTGCTGATTGTTGTCGAGAATCACGCAACGGTTGCCACGCCGGCGAGTCCGTCAGTGTGGATGAGCAGCACAATTGGCGGAACAGGACGGGTGAGCCAGTCTCCTTCACAGAGCTTTACACTACCTAGTGTCTAGGCGTTCGTTGTTTGATGTCCATTGACACGCCCGTTCGCACACGGATCCCAACACGATACGTACTCAGGCACTTTCCTCGTCCTGACCATGATCTTGTCCCATCTCCCGTCCGTCGATGCTGCTATAAAGCCGTCCCATCCGTTGACGTGTCCTGCCGCGCCCCGCGCTTAATATTTTTCCGTCATCTGACGTTTAAGCGCCGCTATGCTACATTTTCTTTCTCTGCTCCTCCTCGCGACGGCCTCCTGCGCGCAGCGCTTCTCAGCCGGTCACTACAGGTCGCTGCAGCACGCGGCTACCGAGCGGTGGGCCGACGCTGTCGTCCCCAAACATCGGCTGCATCGCAGCGGCTCCGTCAAGGACGTCACAGTGACGTTCCAGAACCCACGCGCGTCTGGTGCGTACAGTGCAGTCGCCTTTAATGTCTTTCGAGTCTGTTGATCACGGCATGCCGCGTGGCAGACTTCTACGTGGATGGCGGCTCGATCCCCGAGGTTGACTTCGACGTGGGTCCGAGCTGGTCGGGTCTGCTCCCCATAAGTGGGGACGTGAATGAGACGCGGGAGGTGAGCGGCCCCAGCAGGCGGACGATTCGCTGCCAGATGTTGAGTTGACGTCGAATTGTTATGGAGCTTTTCTTCTGGTACTTTCCTCCTGGACCACTGGGTAGCTCAGATGACCTCATTTTCTGGTGAGGGTTTGGGACGGACGGTGGTGCGGACGCGAGCGCTGACATTGTGGGCGCAGGACGAATGGTGGGCCTGGGTGTTCGTCGCTTGAGGGCCTGTTGCAAGAGAACGGGGTGCGTGGCAGTTAATGGTGGTGGGCACATGGATGGACTGGCTGACGCGAACGAGCAGCCGTTTACCTGGCGTTGGGGACAGGCAAAGCCCACGCCCAACGAATACAGCTGGACCAACTTGTCCCATGTGTTGTGGGTCGAGCAGCCTGTCGGAACGGGCTTCTCTCAGGGCCAGCCGAATGTCGAGGTCGGTTGTCGATCCTGCGATACAATTTATCTGACTTTTTGACTCGTGGGCTCCCATAGAATGAGGACCAGTTGGCCGCACAGGTCGTCGGGTTCTTGCAGCAGTTCTTGGACGTCTTCTCTGAACTTAGACAAAAGAATTTTTACATCACTGGCGAGAGCGTAAGCACCGTCTACGCTTTTCTTGACAATGCGGAAGGTGCTAATGTCCTTGCAGTATGCAGGCTTTTACGTTCCTTGTAGGTCTTTCTCCTGCCACTCGAGTCTGGACACTGAGGCGTGCTTCTAGATATTGCAAACTACATCTATAATTACCCTGGTATACTGGACCTTAACCTGCAAGGCATCTGGCTAGGAAGTCGTGCGTACTCTCACTGCTGCAAAGGCTCAGCTCCCGTTGACTATTCATATCCTCTCACAGCCGACCTCACTTGGGATGTGGTGATGATAGAGGCTCCCTCTGTCAAATTCGTACATCAGTACCAGAACGTCTTTGCCTTCAAGTCTGTCCTTCCTTTCTAAAACGCGACCCATTGCTTACGAGCAGTGTGCTCCTCAGCCAATCGTTCGTGTCTCAACTTGACGCGCGCGCAGCCGCGTGCAACTATACAAGCTACCTAGGCACGTACCTCACCTACCCCCCGCCGCCGGGGCCCTTCCCGCTCCCGGGGAGCTCCATCGAATCCGACCCCGGCTGCGACATCTACACCGACATTATCAACGCCGCGTTGTCCCTCAACCCCGCGTTCAACATCTACCGCATCTTCGACATGGTAAGTCTCTCCCCTCTAGCCCCCGCACTCTCCACCCAGTTACCTGCTCTTGCAGTTCCCCGTGCTGTGGGACGTCCTCGGCTTCCCGTACGTACCGTCCCCTACCTTCACGAACCCCTCGCCCGCGCGCATGCTAACCAGCCGCCCCCATCCCAGCGGCACGTTCCCGCAGATGCAGGTCTCGCCCGTGTACTTCAACCGCGCGGACGTCAAGCAGGCGATCCACGCGCCCAACGCGACGCAGTGGACGGAGTGTGTCGGCGCGTCTGCGGTGCTGCCGTACGGCGAGACGAGTGAGCTGTCCTCGTTCAGCGTGCTGCCGTCTGTCATTGCACACGGCGCGCGCACCGTCATCATGCACGGCCTGGCGGACTTTGTCCTCCTTGCCGACGGGTGAGTCCTCCGCGTAATCACGTCCCACCCCCCGCACAACCACCGTGCTGACCAGACCGCGACACCCCCCCAGCACGCGCCTCGCGCTGCAAAAGTACGTCTCTCCTCTCCCTGCCCAAGCCCGCACCCGTTTCTGACGCGCGCCGTCTCTCCCAGCATGACCTGTGCGTCCCAATCCGGTCCCCTCCCCATGGCACTGACTAACTAACCGCGCGGTGGACACGACAGGGAACGGCCTACAGGGCTTCCAGACCGCGCCGCAGGCAGACTCGTTCCAGGTCGACGGCATCGGCGCATACGGGACCGTGCAGTCCGAGCGCAACCTGACGCTCTACCAGGCCGTGCTGACCGGACACATGTGAGTCTTAGTCTGCGTCTTAGTCGCCTCTCCGCGCGGCGCTGACGTTTGTTTCTGCGTTTGTACAGGTCGCCGCAGTTCTCGCCCAAGGTACGTGGCGTGCTCCGTTCGTGCGGGCTGATCCGCCGACTTCTTATCTTGTTTTCTTTTTCTTTTCTACAGGCGGTGTTTCAGTCGATGCAGTATCTGATGGGATTCCGGAGCACGCCGTGAGCGTGTCGCGGCGTCGTGTAAAAGTAGACGTGGGACCTGGTATGCCACAATGTTGTTACGCCCCCTGCAACTTTTTCTTGGACTTTCTCTGCAATTTACTGTTGTATCTCCATTTTGATGTATCCATTCTAGTAGCCCGAGATGAATCAGGACCTAGTACTGTGATAGACAATGGCAGTAACTCTTTCCCCCCTTACCTTTACAAATATACACGAACGCTACAATCAATGACATAGAATGTCCTTGTGTTTTTGTTGTTTGAAGCAGAACTAAGTTACCAAACTTCGGCCATCAGCATGGGTGCCAGTGACATTAATATTCTGTGAGTCTGACTCAAGATTAGTGGCCGAGACCTCAGACTGTGACCATGCGTGACTACAATGATGCCAGTGGGTCGGAAGAAACCTACCTCGTTTGGATGGCTGTATCTAGGTACTGTATGTATATATCCGTTCGCCACTAGCACCCGCCACACCATGCTCAGTCGATCCTAATGGAGCCATACAGCTTCCGCACCGCCCAATACGTCGCCAAGAATCCGATTGTCCCTGTCGAGGCCAGATGTCAGTCATCCCCGGCAGCGAACGAAGCAATGCATGTATGCGTACCTGTGACGAGGAAGTCGAGGAGTGCAAGAAGGAAGAGATAGCCCAGGTAAAGAACGATGCCAGAGAACGAGTCGAGGGACAGACGCGACGCCCAGTAGAAGACGCCGTAGGCAAGCAGCCAGAATGCACTGCCGCCCCCAGTGAGGAACGCACGCCAATGCCATCTGCACATACATTGATTAATGACAATGACTGAGACGAGCGTGCACACGCGGGACGGTGGAGACTGAAGGAAAACGCACCGATACTCCTCGGCACACAGGATAAAGTAGGTGAACAAGATGGTGACGGTGGCGGTGGTCAACGCCACAACGCCTGTAGTGAGCGCAAGGAAACCGAACGCGTAGTACGCTCGTGAAGCGAAAAGGCTTGACAAGACGAAGTATAACTCAACGAACGCGGCGCCTGAGGACAGGTTAGGCTAGACCACATTGACGATAGGCAAAAGGTGCTTCGTACCAAAAGGCAGGACGCCGCTGAGCAAGGTGGAAGCCTGTGATGATTGGTGAGCGAAATTTACGTTATTGTATGGCGGGAAGAGACGTACCCATGGCTTGAGGTAGGTTGGAGAAGGCGGGATCTGTCTAGGGATAGTGGTCACTCGGACGGGATGTGGGATGCCCTACATGATATTAGAACGGGAACATGACACAAGCTTCACTCAGACAACTTACGCCGTGTTTGTTTCCAAAGTAAGCACCGATCGCAGATAGCGGGGCAGAGATACCAAACCACAAGAGCACTATGAGAAGCATAGTACCTGGACGCGACTTGTCATGAATGGCTTCCACAACAAATTCGATTAAGCCCACCAAATGGAACGGCTCCTGAAGACCCGGCCGTTATAAGGAACAAGTTCAGAAGGAAAACGACAGCGAAAACGAAGCTAGCGATGCAAAGAACTTAGAAGTCAAATTCTAGAATGCTCAAAAGAGAAGCTCACGTCGGCAAGACAGTGGCAGTCAAAAAAACGTTCTGCCGCTTGTTGGTACCACCTATCGATGCATAGATGCGGCTAGAAACGTACCCGCCAACACTTCAGGTTCGAACGATGAGCAATTGTTCAAAAATCCACGGCGGAGCTACAACATACCTGCCGAAAAAGGTCCAGAAGACCATCATGACAGTCGCAAGCGATCCACGATTAGAGGGTGACAGGAATCCCAGGAGTGCAAAGACTGAGAAAGAAGACAATATCAGCAATGCAAACACGTATACGTACTTTAAAAAAACGTGTACTCAATGTGATGCCGACCATGGCACAAAGCTGAGCGCCATTTCCAACAAGGACAGACAAGATCATAGGGTTGTGTGGCGTCCTAAATACTTCGCCATGGACAAGTTTCCAACCCCAGTCTTCTTGTACATCTTCCTATGTCATCAAGTCAGTTGGACATCCGCAAGTTGCTGCAATTAGTGAGGTACATACGCTCAAATCAATGGCATTGTAGCGGGAAATCTGAAATATACGAGCTCAGCACACATTCTTGGAGGGGCAAGTATGACTCACATCTCTAGACACGCTTCGGAGAAGGATCATAGATACCATGACACAGAGGAAGATCACGATCACCAAAGAATTGATCAAGCTGAACCAGTGTATCCGGGGATCGAAGATATGAAGGTAGTTGTCCCACCGAGTGGCCTATGGGATCGTGCTCATGAGGATGAGACATGGCTAAGCAATGGAGACAAAATACCCAGGGCGTTGAAGATTCCTGAAAATAAACGTGTTAAGCGCAATGAGGTCGCACGGTGTAGCTTCGCGCTCACATTCCACATAACGCGATATGTGTACCGCACTATGTTTGTTTCGTCTTCATGCAGTAAGAGAGGGGGAACCTCCGAGTCACAGTCCAAAGAACCATCCTGGGGGCCGCCGCGACTGTATTGACGATGTTTTATTGTTTTCTTCAGTGAGATCCGCGTATGGTGAGATGTCGACGTACCTGGATGGCCAGACAAGGACTCCAACGACGCGGTGGATTCCGTCACTAGGAGAGTGGTATCTGATTCGAAAGTGAATATGTAAACCCTGTCTCTATACACTCATCAATGTTAGGTGCTTACCTTAAGACGACGTCATAGTGGTTATTCAAAACTGGCTGCTTATCGTGTGGAGGTTCGTTGTCACCCAAGTTGAAACCCATGTCGAAGAACAAGTCCCCGCTTTTCATGTCAATCTTCATCTCTGCAGCTGGGAGCCCGTCAACGAGCCAGTTTAGAGCGTAGTCTTCGCGCACACGGTCGTTGATGAACTTGGCGTCTTCTGCGGGAACAGTGACCATGCAGAGAGATCGACATGTGCCGTTTTGTTCGAGCATACGAACCTAGATAGTTTCTTTAAGCGAGAGCTCATGCACTAGAGGAACAGGGTAGCATACATCATACGGCGAATTGAATATACGATCGCCGAAGAGGATTGAGCCAAGAGATTCAGGCTGCTTCTTCGGGCCACCTTCTGGTTCACAGAAATGGAAACTTGGATGGTAATAGTCATCTGAAAAGCTTCCGGTCAACGGGGGTACGTAGACACGCGAACAAGACTTACAATTAATCAAGGATTTCTGAGCGTACAGCGCATGTGAACTAGTATAATATCAGCTTGTGACTATTCCACACACCAGCTTTGCATTGTCTGTCGACGCTAGCATCGGAGTGAGTGCATTGACGAAGAGGTCGACCTTCTCTCCATTATGGTAGTCGTGCGGTGCGGCGCCTGGGAGGTAGAACGCGGTGGTGCTGGATGCGAGAAGGGCTGTAAACACACCGGTTGCAACCAAGCGATTTACGGGGAGCATTGGCGAGAACCTAGATGTGCTCACGCCTTGCTGGCAGTTGCTGTGTACCGGGAGATAGAGGGAAGTTGAGAGCGTACTTAAACTTGGGGCCGGCAACTTCCATGCCACTTGCTACTGCGTATAACGGCTCCTGGCGACAGCCGTCATAGCTATGAGACCTGAGGCGCTTACGCTTATCAACTCCCCTTCATACCTCACTGAAGGCTTTGAACCCACGTCCGCTTTCCATGGTCCAAACTAGAAACTCTGGCCCTCAAGAATGTTCTATCATTTATATTGGCTCGACAGGTGAACGTCTGTATCTCCCCCTGCAGGAGATAGAAATACACGCCCGAGTCATCGATGGTACATCTCTCTGTCTTATCGTGTTCTGTCTCTGACTTGTTCAACACCACACCCAGTATCTGCACGAGTGACTGTCTCACATACGTTTTCAAACACTTTGACCAGTGCGACTGCTGCTGCGAAATATGTGTTCCCTGTACCTGCACATGCAGCTGTCTGCGCTTTCGAGATGAGCACCTCCGATGGCCACCTTATCATCGGTGTAGCCAAGGAAAGAAACCAGGCCGCTCGTGAGCACAAGGCTGCCATCAACCAGGGTCAATTCACTGGCCTTGTTGAGTGGTCGACAGATGATGGTAGATAAAAACTTGATGCTTTCAGTGATTTACATTACGCTGACACTGTACCATAGTTTTTACCATATCTGTTGGCTGCATCCCTCCCAAGTCCACTGTGACTACAAAGATCACTGTGCGTTCTTGATTCGTTATCGCCCCAGACGTGGTTGAATATGGTTTACAGTATGTCATGAACCTTATGGACAACAACTTCCTCGACGAGGTGCGTTTGCAGTTGCCCATGGCAATCGGCAGCCAACGCTACGGCACATCGCCGCCGAACACGGTGCTCGCTGTGGGTTCATCCCCGAACACATGCCTGCGAATTACTGTCGACGTCCAGGCCAGTGGGTCGTTACTAGACATTGCGAGCCCGACGCACTCTATCATCCGCGTCCCGCAGACATCTAGCGATAGAAAAGGCGCTCTATCCACGGGCGCTGTCCTTTTCAGTTCTCAGAAATTCTTGGAAAGTGACCTTGTTCTCATCATCCGTTCTGAAGGACTCGATGCATCGCGCTGTTTCGTCGAGAAAGATGTCTACGCACGAGGTACGATGGCGCTGCAATTAAGCGTCATCCCTAGGTTCGAGTTCCCGCCAGTCCCCAAGCAGGAATATATATTCTTGGTGGATCGCAGCGGCAGCATGACCAATGATCGGATCGAAACGGCGAAGAAAACTCTTGTTGTACTCATGCGGTCCCTTCCCAGCAGAAACACGACATTCAACATCCTGAGCTTTGGGACAAATTGTACATCATTATGGTCATACAGCAGAGCATATGACGAGAATTCGTTGCAGGAAGCTGTGCGGTAACTTGACTACAACCGTCATCCCTTTTTTGATTTTTTTTTTCCGGTTTTTCAGACCAGCCATGTTGAAGGAATGTCTGCAGATTATGGCGGCACGGCAGTCCGCCTTGCTTTGCAAACGACCTTTAAAAAACGAAACACCTCCGTTCCAACTACTGTTTTCATGTTAACGGACGGGGAGGTGGGGATTATCGACATCAGTGACACAAATGCATGGCTGATCAGTTGCTATGTCCAGGCATACGACATCAATGAAACTCTCAAGCTAGTGTCCGAAACGATAAAAACGACGACATCAATTGCCTTTCTGCGTGTCTTCACCCTCGGGATCGGGCACACTGCATCCAGCGCCATGTGCGAGGGCGTGGCCAGAGCCGGAAATGGGTTATGTTTGATGGCAACCAAGGCAGAGGATATCGTCCCGAAATGTGCTGTGTTAGTCCGTTCTGCAAAGTCGTTACCGGTGAAGAAGTTTTCCATCGATTGGGGCATCGATGCGACCAGGAAACGGACACGAGATGACGAAAGCACGGTCGTTGCTGGGGTACGGCTGCTTGCTCCCCCCGTCGTTCAACAAACGCCTGCTACGAATGAATACCTATATTCGGGTGCACGCTTTGTCGCATTCGCAATCGTTGAAGCCCAGGAACAGCCCAAGGAAGTAACACTGTGCGCGGAGCTCTACAATGGGGAGAAGGAACTGTCCCTGTCCGTTCCTGTCCAATCCATCGAGCTTGAGACAGAAGATCCAACTATTCCACAGCTGCATACTCTCGCAGCACAGCATCTCATCAAGGATCTACTGGAAAAGAGGGCGCCACTTCCCAAGGCAGCCGGGAAAGCCTCGGCAAAGAAAATCCGGACCGCGACAGTTGTACGCCTCGGCGAGAACTATCAGCTGCTCAGCCGACACACGTCCTTTGTCGCGGTGCAATTGGCTCGCCAGCAAGGACAGGCCCGGTCAGGCCTCAGTGGCTTCTGGAAAGCCGCAGCAAGTCTGGTAAGAGACGCGCTGAATGGGGTCGCCTGTGGCACATTGGCACGCGGTGTCTTGAGTTTAGAAGGCGCCTCCGAAATTGAGAGCACGGGTATGTTCAGATGTCCATCATGGGTCTCATAGCTTCTGACCAGTATAATCACTCAGACCATTACCCTTATACCGACGATAATGAATCAGAAGCGTCTCAAGGACATATGATAAGAGCACGGAGAGGAGTACGGATGTCCACACCAAGAACTATGATGTCCACACCAAGAACTATGATGTCCACACCAAGATTTATGATGTCCTTGGGTGCGGCCAGAGGAGTGGGAGAGTATGATGAGGGCGATGGCCGTAGCTCCCCTGACAGTAATATCGGGATTCAAGATCGCACAAGACAGACACCCAGGGTAGGGTGCGCGGCCAGGGGTGTCCCTACAACATCAAACAGCCCCGGTCCCATGCCTCGCTTAACTGCGCTTCAGCAAGAGCAAGAGAGTGACGATTGTCATATCCCACCATCGGTTGTAGAACTGATGAAGCTGCAATCGTTCGACGGTTCGTTCACACTCGACACCAGATTTGAGACAACTATCGGGCAAAAGGCGCTGGGAAGAACGAAGCCAGAGCAGGTCGATGCGGCTGTGTGGGCCACTGCACTCGCAGCGGCTTTCTTACAGAAACATCTGGAAAAACAGCGAGATCTGCTGGACAGCCTGATGGAGAAGATCATGGACTTTGCTACTACGAAGCTGACTAGGGGTGCTTTTGACGAGCTCCTTAATCAAGCAAAGAAAATGGTTGTTTGAGTTTACTCCGAAGATTGTATTGTATAATTGACTGGTGTCGGCTCATATGTACCGCTGAATACAAAGACAAGATGTTTCATGTGCATGCAGAATTTACAGATCTCGTTCCGAAGCATTTATATTGTATTCCGAACGACTTAGAGACCTTGCAAAAGACGTTTTTTGGGCGCCAAATTATAAGGAAGAGTTTCTCTCAGATGAGGGTAAAAGCACGGCGGCATACAGCATTCATTGATACTAATTGGCAGCTTAATGGAATGAAAAATGGCGGTTCGCCGGGAATCATGTTGTATCTGAGGTAGGTCTCACTTCAGAAGTGGTTGCGGTATATGTGACGTGAATGTGACAACACGACGTGGGGACAGCTGCGGCAAACTCGGCAATTGAAAACTGTATCAGTTTTATATATAAGGTTACTGGATGGCTGCGCTGTGGCTGAATCCAGATCGCGACAACACCGAAATCAATCAACGACATCGACCTCAACAATGGGCTGTACGTCCCGCTCGCCATATTGTCTTTGAGTCCTTCCTGCTCACCGGCTTTTCGGTTAGCCAACAAACCCCGCGGATTGCAAGCAGCGCGCAAGCTCAGGATCAGTCGTCGCGAGAATCGTTGGGTAAGCCCGCATTCTCGCACACGCCCATCCACTTTAACCTTTTAGTTATCGAATGTCCCGCTTACTTGACGATGTAACCCCTGTCGGACTGGTGGTAAATCATAGGCGGACAAGTCTTACAAGAAACGCGCCCTTGGTAACTTCTACAAGACCTCTCCCACCGGTGGTTCGTCACATGCGAAGGGCATCGTGCTGGAGAAAGTCGGTGTCGAAGCGAAGCAACCAAACTCTGCCGTCCGCAAATGTGTGCGTGTTCAGCTCATCAAAAACGGCAAGAAGGTCACTGCCTTCGTCCCCGTAAGTCTCTGCAAAGGACTGGTCTCCTTGTATACTTCTTTCTCATCACACATGGCTACTTGGCGACAGAACGATGGTTGTTTGAACTTCGTCGACGAAAACGATGAAGTACTCATTTCTGGTTTTGGTCGCCGCGGCAAGGCCAAGGGTGATATCCCAGGTGTACGTTTCAAGGTTGTGAAGGTATCCGGTGTTGGTCTGCTTGCTCTGTGGAAGGAGAAGAAGGTGCGTCGAGAAGTCCTAGTAATTAGCGTGGGTAGTAAAGTCGCTCACTTCTGTGGGCTCTATAGGAGAAGCCTCGCTCATAAACCAATGCCTGCGCTGATTTCCTTCATTGGTCTCCTCTTCTTTTGGTGTATATGACCATGCTATGTTTGTACTGCACACCATGCCTCGTTCGAAATGAAACATAAGCTCAAGCACCCACACCTTGTTTGTCTCAGTTCACGCATTGCTGTGATGCCATATCCGATGAGAAGCGATAGTAATGCATTGCTGCAGCAATCCTTAGATTGCTGGACGAAAACGATTAGTGGACAAGTAAATGACGACAGGAAAGCAATAACGACGATTGTACGCATTATATGTCCAACTGCTCGCGTGATCATAAGTAATACTTATATTAAGGTCAGCCAAACAGTCTCAACCCCTAACAGTGCATTTCCAAGGCACCCGATTTCCCTACAGCCTCCAGGAAGCCACTATAGGCGTACTTTGATGCCTTGACCCTCCAAATATCGCTTGAGGTCGCCCATGAGCTCAAGTTGTTCATCGAAGGTGAGCCCGCTGACAATTGTTTGGAGGACGGCGCCAACGGTAACATTGTGCTCACGAATGAGGCTACTATAGTAGACGTAGATGAAGACACCCATGAGGAACCTAGCAGAGTACTCGTTATGACGATTAACGAATACGTGAGACCCGAAGGTACATACTGGCAATCCATGCGGTCAGTCATGCCACCATGGCCAGGAATGCTCTGTCCGAAATCCTTAATGTTGAAAGCGCGCTTGAAGCCAGAAGCGAAGAACCCGCCGAACGGAGCAACGAGGGACGAGAAACACGCCATGAAAAACAAGTGGATCTGGTAAGGCGTATAAGGAATGGTGGTAACTTGTTTACGAAGCTAGGGTACAGAGTTGTTAGTTCGTAAGAAATTAGTGCTCACAGGAACAATGCGTACCACAGTGGAAAGGAAAGCAGCAACAGGCTTCCAAATGACCCATTCACGCCAAAGGAAGACGGGGTTGGGTGTACACTGGATGTCGCTTAAGACATCGACTCCAAGATCATGTACAGGACAGATCATGTAGTTGAAGCGGCTGAAGTACGTGCCCCAAATGATGGCAAAGATAATTGTGCTAACAAACGCGCCTACAAACCCTTCAACGGTCTTTTTGGGTGACAGTTTGATTAAAGGTGTGCGACCAAGTGTAATACCCCAGATATATGCAAAGACGTCATTGCATATAACCAAGCAGGCCGGGACCCAGAACCAGATGAGGCCTTCCAGAACATTGTTCACAATGAAATGACTTAAATGACGGAGAGGTCAGAATACGACCAGCTCCGCTGAATGAACTGAATCACCTGGATACCACGATCAAGAGCAGACTCATATGCACCCAGCAAAATAGACCGAATTGTTGCTTGAGTTGTCCTTTCTTCAAGGACATGACGAATCCCATAAATCCGAATGTGTAAAGTGAGAAACTAATGATTCGATGGTTTGTTGCGAAAGGAAGCAAGTTTGCATCCGCAAATACAACATGCTACAAAGAAGACGTTTAGAATAGAATTTTGCATTGCATTTAATCGACTTGCCTTGAAATAGTATATGATGCTCTCGCCGTACAAAAAGTAATTGGCGACAGCGAAGAAATACCAATTCAACGTCTTGCTCCATGCGTCGCGGTCGGAATGCTGATTATCCGCCTTTGAGCCAGTCAAAGAGAACAGTCGAGTGACTTCTCGGTACACGAGAGTCTGGCAGAGTAGCACGAGGATGATCACATAGACATGCCCCATCGACGTAAGGACTGGATTAAAACACGTTAGTAAGCCACTGGTGTAAAATATGTGAATGGTGTAAAATATGTGGACGTACGGAAGAAGCCGCCAGTCATAATAAATGTCCATAATGTGCGCGTTAACACATTCTGTCGGTTCTTTAGCTTCTCATTCCCCTGTGCTATCGCAACCTGCTGTGACTCTGCCGCGCTATTTGGTCGTGCTTCCACAGCCTCCTTTTCTGAAGCTCGAGACGGAAGCTCAGACACATCCGGAATTGGTGACGAACGACCGGATGACACGACTGAGGCGGTATTTGGTTCAATGGGAAGGCTTGCTGGGGGTACGGGAGGCACTGGCGTAACCTCCTCTACAGTCTCCGATTCATCCACTAGACTATGGATATGTCCATTGGATGTCGCATCAGACACTGCTTCCTTTACAATGACAGGAGCGCTGACGGGGACAAGGGCAGGAGGCTGCGGGGACATGACATTGAGTACTTTTTGGAGCTTCCCGGCAGGCTCTGGTGGAGGAGTGAGCGGTAGGGTTGGGGGTGGATTAACAGGTGCAGGAGAGGCTCGACCTGACAGTGTGCCTGGTGAGGAAGCCCGTTTTTGCTGCTGCCGCCTTTCCTGACGGGCAGCCTTAGCGGCCTTCCGCTGAGCAGCCTTAGTCGTCTTGACAAGTGGCTCCCTATGACGAGGCAGACGGTTAGTGGTGTGCGGTCAGACAAGGGGTAGTGTACGCACGGTGACGGCGGAGGTGGATGCCCTGACTCCTCGAGTGGTTCCTCCTCAGACTCCTCACCCGAATCAACAGAGAGGAGGTCAAACTGAGTGCGAGAGGCGAATTGTGGTTTGCTCATGGTGGTTGTGGAACAAGCTGTAGACAATCGAGGACTCGCGACGTCTTCTCTTCAACTCCCCTAAAATGGCAAGTTACCACATAGGGCATCCACGTGATTGGCGCAATATGACAATAACGACAAACAGTGAACCACATAGTTTAGTATTGTGCTGGTCATTTACATTGGCTAGTCATGAAATGCATGAAAGGTCATGACCGACCACGACAAGTTATGACTTGACCGTGGCACATTCCCCTGAGATGGCCTCGCAGCCTCATAACATGACGCATAGAATATTATCACGCGAGAATGGGTGTTTGAGTAAAACATCTCTGGTGCCTCCATCAACAATAATATCTGCATCTACTGTAAGCCCAAAGGGTCATACAGCTGGAGCTTTTTATTGAAGGTACAGTGGAATGAAAGGCACTCAACCAGCCTGAGCCATGTTGACTAAAGTTAAAAGAGTTCTGCGAGGCACACAGCAGCTAATGCTCATTGGGGCAGAAATAGGCTGCGTCTCCATTTCGTCGGCCATTGCCACCTGAGTATATCATTCAATTATGTATTGAAACTGTCAGACTAATCGCGGGGAGCACAGGTTGCATGTCATTGTCTAACGTCGAGTCAGCCATGTTTTTTTTTTGTTTCCATTGAGGACGTAACCACCATGTAAGATGTATCGACACAAATGATGCTAGCCCTCTCCACCGCCCGCTGGGAAGACGACCATCGACTGCAGACGCGCATGGCGAAGTTCCTCGGGTTGGCGGTGAATTCGACCGAACAGATGCTCGTGTGCGAAGGCACAGTCGCACGAGGAGAGGCAGTTGTGGCAGATACGCAAAGGCATGTAGAGGACCCACTCACCGGGTTGCTTGGCAGAGAGATATGGGGTTCGGTGTTGTAGTGGGGTCGGGTGAGTCGGGTCGACGACGAGTCGGCGACGGAGGGCTGGAGAGGGGAGGATCCTTCTACAGCACCACCGCATTACCCTCACCTCATCGATCCAATGCCACAACCGATCCAGGCCTTCATTTTTCGAGCTACTCTGTCCCAGATTCTGCGCCACGAGCCAAGAAAAGCGAATGTTTAGCGATAATGAGATATACTGGAGGTGAGATTCGCCTATCGGTGCGTCTCGTAGGTCAAGTCTGCGCAGAATGGTGATGAAACATGTATGTTCAGCTACTGGTATGGGACGCACCAATGGAACGACGGAGTCGTACGGTTGTGCGGACGTATTCAAGAGTGGATACAATGATTATTACGATCACCTGAGTGGAGAATAGCCATATCGCGGGAGAGGCGTTTCCAGTACCTGGGAAGAATAGAACGGTGTGCATCATAGGTCAGCAAGAAGGTCTCCCGTGGAGTGCTGCAATATGGGCAGCGCGATTCCAGCCATGTTCTAATCAGTCAGGACACTTGTGATAGGATATAGGGGATGGCGTCTACATCACAGTTGAATTTAGCTGTCGAAATGAAGCTCTTGAGGGTGTCCTCGCTTCATGATGTATCTACACGCCGAATGCGCACGACAACGTGCACACTTGTGCACAGGGATAATTGGTAAAGTGGACTCTGGACACTAGTACCCCTGGAACTAGCCACCGTCATGACTTTCTAACACTGACATGACCGGTGGCCGAACAACCTGCAATACCATGAACCCCTCTTATCATTGACTGTGATATTATTGCACCGTCGACATCTAAATGGTAGTAGCTAGTGTGAAGATATTTGACGAACCATGCTGGTAATGAATGAGCACACTCTACAATGCAATGATCTCTAAAAATACTAAGCTCGATGGATATAAGTGATTGTCTTGCAATGTTCCAGCCTACACCCGCAATCCCGGGTTACCTTCCTTCAGCCAAAGCATCGAACAACTCAAAACATCCAATCCCCATCTACCTCCATAGCCCAAGGGACTAAGGTGGTGCGATAAGCCTTGGAGACAATGTGCAGTAAAGGAGAAGCCTTACATTTCGTCAACAGTGTCTTTGAGAAAATCTTCTCTATCGGAACATCATGCTTTTTACACCAAGCGGCGGTAATCCTGACAAAAAGCATCAGCAAGTAACGTCACGTCTGAATTGAACGCCAGGCATACCTAGGATCTAGGTAATTTATTTTACTAGTGACAGCATCAGTGGGATGTCTTGAATTGCGAGATTCGTAGAACATGCCTCGTTCCCAATGCGACCTCTTTTCCTGCTTCTCGGTCTACCATCTGAAGCTTGAATGTCTTGATCTTATCATCCAACTTATCGTGGGCTTCCTCAAGCTTTTCCACAGGCCGCTCTCTCTTCAGCGTCGCCTTGCCCGTTCCACGCTCTTTCTTCAGCCGTTTATATTCGTCTTCAACATCCTTAATCTTCTCCTTCAACACAGAGTCCGGCTGAGGCTTGTTCCCTTCCTCCACTAGCTTCTCATTGTCTTTGGTAAACTTCTTTTTTGTGCGCTCGAGATCTTTCGCCTTCATCGCCTCCTCATGGACCTCAATCGCCTCATCGTCCAGATCGGAATCGTCACCCTTGTACTTTTTATTCTTCTTGTACTTCGGGTCGATGCCAAACAACACATGACGCAGCTTCATTCGGTCATACTTGAGCCCCCGAAGCTGAGAATCATTGGTAAATCTAGGCACCCTACAAGTAAACAAATGTATGATGATATACCTTGTCCTTCATCTTCGCCATCGATTGCTCGTGAGTTTTTGGGACTGCACGTTGATGGTTACATAGGATCGCCACCATGCGATTCGAATGGTTATAATGGTTAAGCTTCTCCTGTAAAGTACCCTTTTCTGGCGTGCCATCATCGAGCTGCTGCTGGAACGTAATTGATGCATTGTAAGTACGGAAGACTTTGGCACTCAGACCCTTCATATACGATTGGAAGTGTTTGTTCAAGATCGAAGGCTAGGATTGTTTGTATCAGAGATCTCACAAAGCTTGCAACCATCGCAAAGGACCCACGTTGACCCTGTCAAGTAAATCATCTTCGTCCTTCTTGCCCTCTTTGAAGATTCGGATATTCTTGTAGACCTGCAAGTCGACGGCCACTCGGTTGTAATATCTAATAGAGTCTTTACCCAGAAAATCGAAGACGACAAAGTGTGGCGGTTCCAGCGTAACATGCTCACAGCGAAGGGAACAGCAGCCCACAGTGTCCGCTTCGTCCTCGCCTTTCTCGTTACCCGCTCGCAATGCAAGGACATCAATGAAGTAAACTGCCGTAGCTTGCTGCCGTAGCTGCATAACCTTGTTCTTGAGATCCGCGCCATAATCCGACCGGATGCGCTCAATATGTTTCTAAAAGAATTTACAAAAAAAGAATGAACAAATCATCCATCATCTCGACAAGTTGTTGGTGCCGTACCTTAAGCTCGCGAGCTTTCTCAAACTTGGACATGTCGCTCTGGCCTTTGAGCGAGCTACCGGCTGCCAGAAATACATATTTGTGATTACCGTTCACATTTTCAATCCATGTCGCCAGCCATGTCACGGTATTGTCATGTGTGATGTCCTTCCAATGGCCAGGTACATTTGGCGTCGGGATAGTAGCGTCGGCCCCAATGTTGAGAGTAATATCTTCGGGACGCACACGGAACTGAGGTGGAAATAGATGAGCTAGAGGTTTGGGTGATGAAAGAATAAGTGACGCACCTTCAATGCACCCTTCTTCGGATGATCACCCCGCCCCCTGAACAGACCTGGAGGTTCAACCCTGAAATTGCCAACCTTCTCCTTACGTCCGTCCAGTAGGCAAGATGTGTACTTCGCCTCAGCTTCATCCTTTGCCTTCTTCAACGCCTTCTTCTCTGCCGCGCTAAGTGCCTTTTTCTTGGCTTTTTCCGCCTCAAAATACTCAAACATAGGCCGAAAATCACAACGTTCGAAGGAAGAGATCTTTGTGCCACCAAGCTGTAGTAGAACAATACTTCAGTTCAAGTTCGTTAACATAGCACCAAGTCTGAGTCATACGTACAGGCGGGTTCTTCTTGAGTACTTTCATCCAATCTTCGAAAAAGTTCTTGTTGAACGTCTTATCTTGAGCGTGGTCCGTCTCTAGCATGGCAGCATAGAAACCCGCGACTTCTTCGGAGGCTGGGGGAAGGTTGACCTCTTTGCCTGGTGGAATATTAGTATAAGCACTTTGCGATGAAGACATTCCAGCATACCATCGTACTTCATCTTGACATTGCTGGGTAGAGGTTCATATGGAGGTGGAAATATAACGCCGCTGTGCTCCAAAGTAGACCACTTTTGCGTACCATCACCATTGGGATCCTGCTCAGCATCCTGCTCCCACCACCTGAAAACTTCTTCCTCCTCTTCCTCCTTCTCCCTTTTGCCGCGCCCTTTCTTGTCCTCTTCTCCAACCTCGGCCTTGGCCTTGCCTCTTTTCTTAGGTTGAACATCAGAAGCCGACATATCCTCCTCCTTTGCTCTCTTTGGGGCCCTCTTCGGTGGATCCTTCTTCACAGTGACCTTCGTGTCCGATGCATCCTTTGCGTGACTCTCTGCCTTCATCCTCCGCTTCTTCGACGGTGGCTTCTGCTGGGCGATAGGTTTGTCGTCCTCTGAAATGTCAAACTCCTCATCAGATAGCTCTTTCTTCAGCTTGCGTTTCGACCTGGCCTTAACGAGTGCCTTACTCGTTGACGCGACTTGGCTACCAAGAGGCGCGTCATCTGAGTCGCTATCCGAGTATCCGTTCGTCTCCACTTTGCCATTGCCATTGACCGCAGGGAATGACATGGAAATAGCCTTAGCTCCCCCGCGCGTACTGCCGGTAACATAGGACTGATAATTTGCCTTTGTAGGAGACGAAGCAAGAGGAGTGTCGTCATCGCTGCTTGTAAATGATCCCCCCTGAATGGGCTTCTTGCGTTTGGATGGTCGCGTGTCTGGAGATACTGGCTCTGACTTAGTGCGAGTTGCCTGTGACTAGATTCGACATGGTGTGGCTGTCTTATATGAAAGTATTAGATGGGTACATACGAGAGGGACACCATCATCTTCGCTCATGGGGGAATCTTCATCCTCTGGATGGTGACGCCCGTTTCCATTGGGAACGACGTGGCCATTTCTAAGAGCGCTCCCATTGTGGCTAGGCTGGGATGCAAGGGGTGCATCATCGTCAGAAAACATGGACAGGTCACTAGCCATGAGGAGGATATAATATTCGTCCTGAAGAAATGGGAGAAGGGGAAGAGCAGATGTGAGAGAGAGGGATGGTGAGAGGAGAGAAACAAGGCAGATTGGCCAGGCTGTTACTGCTGTTTATGGGTCGTGGTTGAAGTGATTGCACGCCGGCCCTGAAGAATGTCACGCCCCCGGAAGATTGCGATGACCATTCCGTGGTGGTCCGTGATAGGCTTACTTGGTCCGTCTCTTGGTCTCTGGCAGCAAGCAAGGTCAGTCATTGTACTCCACTCATTTCTCCTGGCCTCCGCTAGTGCTCACCTAGATCTTCGCTTCCCCACCGCCTCCTACATCCTCATCAGCCATTATGTCTTTACCACCTCTCTTCCGGGACCCATGGGCAAAGCGTGATGCTTGGCGCAAGCACCCTGTGTTCTCAAACCGTGCCATGTTTTCCAACATGTTCCCTGGATTCGGCATTGCTCTCGTCGCGTTCACAGTCTATGTCGTTGCCGACAACATGTATAATGGGATTAAACCACAAGACAAACAACACCATTGAAGCGGAGCTTTGTGCGTCACCTTCCCGTAATCCGGTAATTCCTTCATCTATGGCACAGCTCATATAGACTTCCACAGCACATAGACTGTCCTTTGTCTTGCCTTTCGCCGTCTAGGTGGACTGACTCGGGGCGTCCAAATTAAGAGCGGGATGAACAGAGCGCTATCGACTGGCAGGATCAGTCTCTTCACATAACAGCATCCTATATAGCACATTTGCCCTTCCTTTCCTGCCCTTTGCTTGCAGGTGTCAATCTGTAGTATTCGCGCTACGGTCGTGTTTGTCTAGGCCAGGCAATTTCATGCCGCGAGGCTGAGTCCACTATCGGTATGACAAATGATGAACGTGGTTGAGTGCCAGGGTTTGTCTTTCGGCGACCCATATATAGTACAGTCATCGACGCCTCACTAATTTGTATGGGTCATGGTATACGTGGTCTGAAAACCTCACTACGCTCAAATTCGGACTTTTCTTTTTTTCTAGGTTTTGTCAATGCACATCGATAATTGTTGACGTTGCCTCCTTATATGGATATGGTCTTGGTGGTGTCTAGGAGGCTAGTAAGAGCAGACTCCATCTATCATCTCTGAGTGGTTGTGGTATAGGTTTATGCGAATCGTTTTGGGCTGCGTAAGATGAGGGACATGGGAAGGACTCTGCCCTAAGAATTTATCAAACAGTAACAGTGTATCAAATCCATGTATTCAATGTAGACAGTTTACCACTCGAAATTTATTCTCCATCTAATGTAAGTGAGGGGTATTCATGCAACTTTATGGCTACTCAGAGTGTCACAAATGGGAGTTTGTGCATAGTCATATAATATTATATTTGACCATCTCAGTGAGACATCGATGACTGTACCGCATGTGGGGTTTGGCTGGCAGCGAACAATCCCGCGCTGTACGGTAGGTACGTATTCGTCAGTCTTCTGGGGGTGTTGGTTAACCAGAGCGCTTCCGTGAATCCCGAAGACATACTGCTCATGCCGCTGGCGTATCGTGCATCGCGATTAGTGGCTAACGGTATCAGTAATAGTATAAAATTATAACACAAGATTTGTGCACTCACGTGACATGCCGACATATGAATAGTCTCCTTTTGCATTGTACATTCCGACCCGTTTTTCTTCTCGTCTTTCCTTCTCTGACCTCCGACATCTTAAACCGATGATCCGATAACAACATCTGCAATGCCATCCCATACTTGGAATATATGGTGCCATGTGTATTTATTTTTCCTGCCCCTAAGATGGCATCAATGTCTACGTTTTTCATAGCGGAACGCTTCTGCTTCCATCCATACTATGCCGTTTGAAGAATAAATAAATTCTCGATATCTCCCTCTTCAATATGCTACGGTTGCTAAATGATTGCCTGACTCTAGAACGTGTTGTGATTTTACGTTCTCCTGTATTTTTCCACAGACAGCTATACACTGCACTCTCACAACACGAGGACGATACTGTTACTCGAGGTAGTATACACAAAAACCTATTGTTAAATTAAAAAAATTAAATTTATAATTATAAACATTTCGATGTTTAATAGAATTTCTTATAACACCAAATGTAATAAATAGACTCCACTTCTAATATGTACGATGAATGGCAGTTGTATATCCACCACAAAAAGACCAACCATTATTCATGCACCAGCACTGAGCGCTGAGGCGCTGTAAGCTGATACAGTCAATTACCGAATGATAGGCTGCATCAGAATTGGTATGGCAAAAACCGAAGTCAATTTGCCGAGTTCCCGGCGCCACATGCTCATTCAGCTCTAATCGACTTCGCACCTCACAAAAACTAGCTAGCACACAAAGATAGAATGATAGCGGAAATGCCATACCCCCAGCGCAGGGGCGCCTGCCGAACTTCAAGTTTTGTTAAAGTTCCTGTAAAAAAGACAAAACAAACGAAAGGCATGAAAAGCAGAGACAGAAAAGTTGACAAAGGTTACAGCAGTGACAGTAAGATAAAAGATAAACAAAAAGCAAGGGTGAGGGAGGGAAGGGTGGGGAAGCGAACGAGCTATAGACACGATGAGTGCAGAAGAAAGACTTCAAGCGAAAACTCCTAATACACACACTCGACAAACTTGAAAGAACCCCTGACGCCTGGTCAGTGACCCGGATGAGGAGGATCCGACGTGCAGAGAACTTACCATGACAAATCTGCCATAGTCCCTGTACGACCCTTCAGACCGGCAACCGAAAGAAAAACTATCGTCCAACGCGGGGACTCATCTCGAAAAATAGTTCGAGGTTGCAAATAGGGTCTACGACTGCGCGGAGTCAGAGAAACCTGAATACCTAGAACGCTGTCTAGGGTAGCGAGCGTCGCCACAATAAGCCAGAACGGCCGATTAGTCTAGTGTAAACTGAAGTCTAAATCCAAGAAAACTCAGTCAGGCACATCATCGATTCCCACAAGTCTGGACACCCGTTGACCAGGCCAGGTACTTGTACCTAGACATTGACGCGTCCCCGACCAGATAACGTGCAAACTGAAAATTTCCAGAAGCTTACGAGCATGGGCCTCATCTTGGCCCGAGAATTGACCAGAGTTAGCTAACACAATATGTCCAGTTCTGGAACCGGTGACTGGCACTGGCTGCGGCCAGCAGGCATCGACGCTGGCCCTCCCAACTTACCACACGTACAACATACGAAATGAGTACGGAGGTGCTCGTTTCATGTCTTCTGTGCATCCACAGACAGAGGCAGGGTAGGCGTGTGTAATAGATACAAAATGACACGAATGGTGTTCGTTTCGTGGCCCTTGTACACGGAGAGGTGAGAACAGCTGGCTAGGCGACGAAGCAAGTGCGGCAGGCAAGAAGAGCGAAAGCAGCAGGTGCACAAAGAAAATGAAACAAGCATGCACGGCGCCCCTGCAACACGCTAGTCGGGCAGCGGGAGGATGAAGCGACAACAGGCATGAAACAGCCGTGAGCGGGCGGATGAGGCCGCAGTGGCAGTGTAATGGCGTGTGCAAGCGTGCGCCATGTTCTACATGCAGCGGGTGGGTCGGGCGGCAGCGGGTAGGCTGTACCTCTTGGGCATGTTGGCCAGGCGGACGATGGTGACCTGCAATGCGTGACGGGCGGACGTGCACGGTGTCCCATACACTAGTCAGGTGGCGGGTGGGGTGAGGCGGCACCCGCGGAAAATAATCAGCGGGTGGGGCGGGCGTGCAGTGGAAAGGGTAGTACGAACCCTACAACAGAAGAGACGCACGGCGGCAGACACACAGCAACCCTAACCCTGTTAGAGTGCACGGATTAAATAGTTCTAGAGAGGAACTGTTAGTGGAAATGGTCAGGACCAGGGGTCTAGTAACGCGGTCTGATTCTTCTGGAGGTGGTGAGGTTGCCCAAACCATCTTCAAACCCCATTTATGAGGAATTACGTGCATGCTGTAAAAGTGTATGAAAAAAATCTAACTCCGCATCTGTAGAAAGAAGCACCCTTTCCCTGTTGTCATCAACATATTTCGGCCCGAAACAATGGGTTTAATTACCACGTTTTGCTTTTCATTATTCTGAGGTGCCTTTACAAACAGTTTGACAATGAACAGGGCGGAGATGAAGATGGAATGGAGCTAATGCCTGGTACTGTGGCAAAGAAGGCGGCAGAGACCGGTCGCTTTATGCATCGAGACCTCACCACTCAGCGGCGGTCATTATCAATGACACATGATATATGCGCCAAGCCTCTTAGTATGAGCATCAACAGACCTGTGTGTGCTTCTAGAGAGAGATTGTTCAGTGAGCTCAAGGACTCTGCCCAAGGTGCAACTTTCCCTCCTGGATAATAGAATACCCCACCTGCTCTGTTGAGCAGCCAATGCTCTACGTCTTACAGAAGGATCATTAGCAAATATATGTGTTCGTTGCGTTAATTTATACTGCATCTACTGTATGTGTATTTTCTAAATCTGGGGTTGTCTCCAGAATAGCAGCTGTGCGTACCGTGGGTGCTCAACACGAAGCCACCCCAACAACAAATACACACTTTTCGGGCCGCCAGTGCTCTTTGGACTATATTTATGGAGGACAATTGACGTGGTAACTGTGAAAGAGAAATTGAGGTGAAACGCAGATCAATGCTTGATTTTCATACGTATCCG
The DNA here is from genome assembly GCA_003314395.1 of Albatrellus ellisii. NCBI lineage: Eukaryota > Fungi > Basidiomycota > Agaricomycetes > Russulales > Albatrellaceae > Albatrellus > Albatrellus ellisii. The sequence goes on along the minus strand of QLPN01002044.1, from coordinate 46,896 downwards.
AAATCCTGGTACAACTTGGGGATCTTGCACCAAATAAATGGCGTTAGCGACCAATCAGATAAGTATCGGCCAGAATCAGCTTTTCGGCGATTTGGACCTAGATCCTGGAGTGCGTGGCTTCTGAGTTAGAGTGTACGGTATCCTTCGGGAAGCCTCCATTCAAGTAGCCATGGTTATTTGGAACCACGCGTTGTGTTCGGAACACTGAATCGTGACAAAATCCTAGACAGGGAAAATGGCTGTATGGCGGCGGTGAGGCAAGATCAAGGGACGACAACAATGTATCAGGGGCGAGGGCGGGACAAAGGAAGTAAGAGATGAGGGATCGAGTCTTACATACATGGAATCCATGAGTTTGACATGCGGCGGCAGCGGAAATGCGATGCGACAGGAAAAGCGTACGTGATAGGACGGCGACAGAGAATGTGTATGACGAGAGCGCGATAAGGGTTATGCAAACCGGGCGGGAACAAAGGAGATGTGTGTGATAAGCCGACAGGGCTAAGTACATTATGTTACTGTGAGTCCGTGCCGAAGTCCCGAGCTATCTCTGCTTAGTCTCCATTGCTGACCAAACCAAAAGATAGTCGCTCTGGTTTACGGACTCATCTGTGTCATCTGCCAAAGCGTCTCCTTTTGTTATAAAGATCCAACAATCCGTTTTTCGAGTGAGAGCTGGCTTTCCGAACGTCTCTGTACGTCCCGCACGCAAAAGGTCGGGAAACACTTCAAGAAGTGGGCATTATCGACATGTGCTAACCTACAGCGAGTGCGACATGCGATAGAACGCGGTCTTCCACAGGTTCCACTAATCGCGCAGCTTATTCATAATCTCATGATGCGAGGAGAGAGATTGTACGGTCACATGCATTCAGCATGCCTGTATTTACGTACTGACCTAATTGTTAGAGCCGCCGCATCACAGTCCACGGCGTCTGGCTGCAGGTAGTGGATGACTACTTTCCATAAGAATTCGGGACTCCACAACTCATGGCATGAACATCTCAAAATCATGGGCGATTTAAAAACACCGACGCTAAACTATGAACGTACCCCTTGAAGATTTTAGGGCTCACGCTAGGTGACCGGCCATCATGCTGAAGCACGTGGGCCCACTACGCGTACGATCACTCATGCGCGATTTAGAATCCGTAGCGCCTCCAGCATTGAAATTGTAAATCCAGGCTCATCTCAACACGAAGCTTGTGGGTCCCTGAAAAAGTTATCACTTCCTGAGAGTCCATTTCTTGCCAAGGATGTGCAATGCGATGTACGTTATTATTGGGTCTACCAGATCCTGATTGACTGGGTGTAATGCTTTAAATATACATAATTTTTTGCACGCCACTTATTGGGAGCGCAAACTGGCGCATGCGCGTGAACTTGTTCGACTCACCACCTTCTGCTTTAGGTAGCTCTGCAGAAGCGTGCGCGCAAACCTTCGTCTCTAAGCCTCCCAAAAAACATATGTTTACGGATTCATTCTCGATTACTCTGATACTGTACATTTTTAAGCCACAGAGATTTTTCTTTCGTCTACCCGCCTTAGTTTGCTTTTTGCCTCAGCTCTCGTGTTTTTTTTTTTTTGAGGTATTATCCTTGTCTTTAGGACATCTTTGGTGGTTTTGTGCAGAAAGACACCTGTTCTAGCTTTTTGTTCGAGACCTCTCTCCCCCTTTTCCCTGACATGTCTTCTATTCCTCAGTGTACCACTCTTATTTTCGACCTGGGAGATATCCTCTTCTCATGGTCCGCACGGACCTCTACTTCATCTCCTCCTACACTTTGGAGAACATCATCTCATCACCTGTCTGGCATCAATATGAGTGTGGGCTTATAACCCAGGATGAATGATATCGAGCTGCTGGCCACCAGTTCTCGACGGAACCAAGCAGCATTGCACAGGCGATCCTCGAGACCCACGGGTCACTGCGAGCCAACGATGAGATGAGAGCGACTTTGGCCGTCGGTATGAGTGACGTTTTCAGACTCCGAAGTATGTGGCTGACATGTACATATGTAACATAAAGCCTGTGGTTGTACTATATACATATATTATAGGTCTGTGAAGGAGACTAGCTGACATGGAACGGACACGATGTTGAAACGAGGGGTCGGACGCAAACGACGAAAAAGGGACTTTTGCACGCTTGCCCTGGGCCCAACGGGGAAAGGACAATCGCGCGAGAGGCATACAAAACAGACTAGCTAATTTTTATATGTACTGCGAGCTCACATAAGCTCGCACGGACCAAACCCGATTTCCAACAGACAGCTGAAGCTGAGCTACGGAACTCGGATGCACCAGGCTGCTGCAATATTTCAAGTCTCTTATGTTGTCATTATCAAAACAGAAAAAAGAGGCTCAGGCATTCCTCTACATGTCTACAGCATGGCAACGGCGGTACCCGGCTCGCATGTGGCGCGGGCGGTTGAGCCGCGCACGAGCAGCATCGCGAACCCATCCAGCAGAGCGAGAGCACCGCAGCGACGCGCAGCAGAAGGAGGGCTTACGCAGACGAGCACGACGGTGTTGATGCGCGAGCGCGTGCTCGCGTAGATCCTGCGGGTACATTTACGAATCGGCGGGGCGGGTGGCAGACGCACCCGACTCAGAGCACAAAGGATGTGAGCGACATGTGCTGTATCTGGCACGTGAGATCACGCCAGACGCTGATACCTGCCGCAGTGGAATTGACCGCATGCACGACAAGAAGTACGCATGTCGCACGGATGGACATGGGGTGAAGCGGTCGACGAGGCGCACAATGAACGGCGCCATGCACACACTGCAGATCCCGAATATCCTTGTCGTCAGCCTGCGGGTTCGCGCCGTCAGCGGCTCGCCGAGGGGGCGTACTTGAGGTAGTGGTACGGTGTACAGTTGAGAAGCAAGTGAGCACGACCCAGAAGGGCCGGAAGCTGGAGAAGCACGCGCTGCTGGCGTCAGGGATAAGGCCTGTTGGATGGGCTTTGGCTCCGTGACTGTGGGCCACGCAAGGGTGCCAAGGTACGTAAATCGCCTAATAGTCGAGCAGGGTTATCCACAGAGTGGCGAGAACTGCACACTGATGGAGACGTAATGCATGACAAGCCAGGCGACGAACAACGGTGCCGTAGAGCATGCGTATGATGAGGATTCCAAATGATGGGCCGGACAAGACGATGGAGATCGCAGATGCTCATCTTGCGAGGTCCACAGGAAGGTCTGGGGCGTGATGCTTGCGACGCCGACAACGCGAGGGCGCTCTCAGAAACAAGGGGCGAGAGCGGAATTTGGAGAAGGCCCCTCCGATGGTGAAACCAAACCTCAACCTGTACAGCGACGTCACCACAGCCAGCTGCCCCACCGCCGCCTATCCCGCACGAAGTCAATGCACAATGCATCTCATTTAATCTCAATCATTCGCCATTCGTTGCTGCTTGGCCTCTCCGAGCATTTGCATACCTCACTTTATGCATCACCGACGTCCAGTCTGTCGGAAGTGCAAACACGTCGACTCACTACTTCCATTTTAGGCAACTCAGCAGAAGCCGACGCGCACACAACCATTCGTCTCTGTCTCCAAAAGATTACGGATTTCTTTTCGATCACTCCGTTACTGTACAGTTTTAAGCCACAGATATCTTTATTCCGTCTACCCGCCTTAGTTTACCTTTTTCTTCAGCTCTCGTGTTGTCTTTTTGAGGCTGAGGCTAAGGCGAGGTACCTTTACATACATCTTATTATTAGGACATTCTACTAATTGGCTAGCCATCTCAGATAGGGCACTCCCCTTCTCATTACTACTATCAACTTGAAACATCGGTCACATGACCGCATACCTTCCCTTGTGATGCTGCACCTTACCATAAGTTCACTCTTAGCATCAAACTCAATCCTATGCGATGGAACTCATGCCCCTGCTGTGCGATAAAACTCAAGTCTCGTCTCATACATGCCGTCGGACTTGCAATCCGGCAGGCGTGACTATGCGTGACTGATGACCGGAAGCAATTGTCCAACTGACCAAACGGCACTTTTTGAGTCCTCTCACTCGGTCACTGACCGATGGCTTCAAATCTCAGCTATTAAATCGGAACGAAATATAGGAATAATAATGAGACACTTACCATTGTATAAATATAGTCTTTATGAGAGCACGTTGGAATTTGAGGTAGCCATGATGAATATACTGAAATGCTGTTCAACTCCGGGTCCCTGATAGTACTTGTAATGCTTCCTTGCGCGTGATACTGTTGGGTACATAATCTGTTCTTTCTATTATGTATAGAAGCCGTATTCGGATAAACTCCCGAGTTTAGACCTATTCCGGGTGAAATCAGTTTGTCCACGATCATGACAAGAACTTGGGGGCTCCACTTGACATGTCATGATGGATTGATTACATATTATTCGGGAGCAATGTCTCCGGCAGAACAATCCTGCATCGAAGGACGCTCTCTTGTGACCCACCATCAAAATCATTCTATTCCGATACAATCTCAAGAGGCAGGGTATCAACGACGACTGTCAGACATACACCATCATTAGTGAGCGTCCGTTCTCTCTAGCGTCGACAGAATCTTCGCCAAGTGCAACCATGGTCCGAGTCGTCTCTCTCCTTTTGTCATTTTGTAGCGTCACGCCTTACATAAGGACCATGGCGCTGATAGATAATGATGGT
>QLPN01002044.1:22306-42218 GCA_003314395.1 Albatrellus ellisii | reverse complement strand
AATAATCACTGCAAGGATGGTGCCTTTTCCGGGTTTATTGGAAAGTGCTACATGTGTCTGATGAGCGTGCCTGTGAGTTCGTAAACATCCTTATGTGAGTAGTTATCATTGGTTTAAAATTATCATGCATCATGGCCCATGATCAAGCTGATGGTCTGTAGCGCCAATCCGGCTATGCACGCGATCTCTTGTGCAGCGACGAGCTGGATCAGTACACAGCAGAGACGCTCAGACTTCTAGAAGCATCGGAGGCTAAACAGCCGGTGGACGGGTCCAATCAACAGGGCCGTTTAGGCCGTTAAAACCGTTCAGACCGTACAGGGTCTGGTTCCTGTATGCAGGGGTACTAATGCACAATGCATGAGACTGGGCACTGCTTTGGGCTAGTACTGGATACTAACAATCTTCTGATATGGTGTGTGCTTCTCGCCTAGTATGGTGTAGGCTCTTCATCGATGTCAGCACCGTGTATATGTCTTTTCCGTTGCTCAACTTGAAACACCTCCATATCCCCATCTTAAGAAATCGTGCATGTGGTGAAGTGCATTCGGGTATCCTTTACCGATGTAAAGACGTCGACTCCAACGAGAATTCTGACCAAGGATTAGTTAAACTTCAACTGTGAACATTCGTTCGCTAACCAGAGCTTTCACCTGTTGCTGTACAGCTTGACACATGGCATACACTCCGCATACCCAGGTCAATATCCTGGGGAATGGCCTTGCCTGTGTCTCATGTCCCGACTCGGGAATAATGGAAGTATCTCATATCAATCGGACGATCTGTTTCATTACAGTGATTCGACAATGTGATTGCATAGTCTTTTTCAAACACTCTACCATGGCACCTCAACCTCGGCGGCAGATATCCAAGGCAAACCAAGAACACAGCTAGACATCTAACCCGATCACAATCGAATTGTGGCGTTCCATCGCGGTGGGCACACGAACAGGCACAGAACTCGCGCCGCTAGTCGCGGTGAGTGACCACGCTATACGTCCATCGGCGCCTTCAAACCCAATGGGTGGAATACCAAGAGGCGGCGAGGACGGTGGCAGTTTTTCCGTACACGTACACCCCGGTAGACAATGTGTATGCATTGGGCTCTCATCTCCGGACTTTGAGCGGCCCAGTAATGTAGCGATCTTGGCGAGAATAAGCGGTAGTGGAAATGGCGATGGCGAAGCCGCGATATCACGGAACCAGACATCTTTATCGACTGTGAGGGCAGTGAGAAAGGAAAGCACGATTATGAGCAAGGAGTAAAGAGAAACTGTGATTATGATCAATATGACGTTCGGATTGGTGATGGAAACGAGTTACGCAGAGCCGTCGCGAGCCAACAGGCGGTTTGAATGACGGCGAAGGCAATAAAAACGTGTACAGAGGTGAAGTTTGGGCTCAATCCCAGGGCAAACAAGCTGAGGACTCGAGATGAATACTGATTAGCCGAACGTACGTGGATAGGGACGAGTCGTACGTACTCAAGTTGAAAAGGACAAAGCAGAGTGTCCAAATGCACTCAACTGCCACACAGCGCGGAATCGTGCTCTTGAACAGACGCTTTGCAAACATTCTGGCATGTGTAGAAATTATCTTGTTTGCCATCGACGTGACGACGCCACGAGAACATAGTGTACCCACGCGGAAATAGTGGTAAGAAGGCATAGCGTCGGCACCGAGACGAGAACACAGAGGTCGGTTGTTGGGTCAAAGTGCTGTAGAAGCGCAAGCGAAACGGAGATACTTGAGAACGAAGCAAGTCCAATTAGGCCTAAAGTATATGCAGGATGGAATACGTCAGTGTGTGTTAAACGAGAAGCATGTGTGAAGCTTTCTCCATACCTAAACAGACCTTCCGGAACGCACGAAAGCGAAACTTGAACATTCAGGCGGCAGACCGGGAACAGGAAACAGATAGGGCAGCATCTAAGCATGCTCCAGCTGGAGCACTGGCAGCTGGTTCCAGTCCCATTGCGAAGTTGACTGGTAAGGCTCGAATTTGAACCTGTTATCTGACATCGTCAGCCAGTTATGAGTCTCTTGGATTACGTATTGCATATTTCACAACTCACAGATATCCACTATCACAAGCCTTGGGTGTCCTGTGACATGATCATATAATTGCCTGGTTTCTGTAATATCTGTTTAGGAAGTATGTCTCAGATTTTACATACACTAGCAGGTTCACAGCAGGACCTACTTCTGATTCTTCCAATCAATGTTGTGTCACGGAAGGACCCTGTTATCTTGAAGTGAACAAGATGTCGTTGCCAATGCCCGGCCCGGGGCTCTCCATGCGCGTGGTCCGGTTTGGTTCCAACGTATCACCGGTCATAACCACTTGTAGATCCCTAAGGGCCCACAGTAAGTGTAGAGTAGAACACACATCAAGCCTCTACTCGGATCACGGAATACACCTCGGTAATCAAGCCCACCCAGTGGCGGCCAGTTTAGGTTTCGGTAATTCATCTGCATCTACAATATTACGCAGGACGTATATGTATCACCGATCCCCACGGGAGAAATGAGCAGGAACCATGCTCAAGCCTGAGCTTGAGCCCTGACAGCAAGACTGGAAACGGTTCTGCAATGGCCAATTCATACACCGGGAAGTCATTAGTCAGTGACATTCAGATGTCCACCGTCACGCTGGGCCTTCAACTTGAACTCGTCTAGGTTTTGGCGATGTCCAGTGCTTGTGACGTGATCGATTGGAAGATAGAACATATAGGATCACTTCCGCGCGCCTGCGGGCATCGTTTCTGTTGCTGACCTAACCAGAAGATAGTCAATCTGGTTTACTGCGGGCATGCGACGGTACGTGTTCACGTACATCCTGTAGCGGTATGAGTAGGGTCATGGCTGTACTTGGGGTCCCGTAAGGGCGTATACACGGCAAATTTCACTCAAGTGAGCAGGTGGTTGTGGAAATTGATTTCAAGCGATCGTTGTTGATGCATGGAGCGATTAGGAGATAATGAAAGCGTAAGGCGAAACATTTGAAAGTCAGTCAGATCTTACATCGGGAAGCGAAAAAGAAAGAGAAATATCAAATCGCTGCAAAGATGGCGAAAACGGAAAGGACACGTGATAGATAAACGATACTGTGCCCCACTTTTTATGTCACCCAACATGACATCCGCAGACAACACATTTGCTGCCATGTGACCGATGTGATCAACCATCGACTCGCGGGCTCCAATTAAACTATCGCCACCAATATCTTCATAGCATCCCTGCAGAAGCATGCTGAGATGAACCATCATGAGTAATATTCGATGAGGCTGAAATGTTGTGTCTATCGATGGTTTGGGGCGCATCCTCCTAGCATCTTGCCCGGCGGCAGGGAGCCGATGCCGGTGGCCATTCTGGTGCTAGTGACAACTGATGGTGTTTCAATGCTGCATGTCTGCTCCTGCTTCCCACTCATTCCGTTGAATCGGATCGGATCGCGTAGTGAGACGAGAGGAAGTGACTAACGACGTCTAGGACCAGGTCATTTGGAAAATCGTGATCCAACCTGAATGCCGATACACATGCGATCACTCATCCACAATTTCGAACTTGCAGCGCCTCCAGCATTAAAATGGTAAATTCAGGACTAGCTCATCTCAACACGAGGCTTGTGGGTCCCCGAAAAAGTTATCACTTCCTGAGAGCCCACTTCTTGCCAAGAAGGGTGCAGTGCAGGGTACGTTATTATTGAGTCCACCAGAACCTGATTAACCGGGCGTAATGCTTTAAATATACCTATTTCTCTGCGATTCTTTGCACGCCCCTCCCCCCTCCCTCTTCTCTGACATGTCTTCTATTCCTCGGTGTACCACTCTTATTTTCGACCTGGGTGACGTCCTCTTCTCGTGGTCCGCGCAAACATCCACCTCCATCTCCCCTCACACCTTGAAGAACATCGTCTCCTCACCTGTCTGGCATCAATATGAGTGTGGGCTCATAACCCAGGACGAATGCTATCGAGCCGTTGGCCACCAGTTCTCGACAGAACCAAGCAGCATTGCACAGGCGATCCTCGAGGCCCGCGAGTCACTGCAGGCCAATGACGAGATGATTTGTTTTCTCCGCCAGCTCAAGGCCGAGTCGTACGGCAGCCTGCGCATTTTCGCCATGTCCAATATCTCTAAGCCAGATTACGACGTCCTACGGAGGAAACCAGCAGACTGGTCTATCTTTGACCATGTTTTCACGTCTGCTGAGGCCGGCATGCGCAAACCGAGTCTTCGTTTTTACAAGCACGTTTTGGGAAAAACGAAGGCTGACCCTCGGACAGTCGTCTTCGTCGATGACAAGGCCGAAAACGTGCTCGCTGCTCGGTCGCTCGGCCTTCATGGACTCGTCTTTGACAAACCGGAGAACGTGCGCAGGGCCATCCGGTATCTGGTTAGTGATCCTGTTCAGCGAGGATGGCAATTCCTTCGCAGTCGTGCTAGATGCCATAGCTCGGTGACGGACACGGGTGTAGAGGTCGGGGACAATTTCTCGCAGCTCCTCATCGTCGAGGTGACGAAGGACAGGTAGCTTGTTCGTCTTTTTCATCTATGATTTGCGCTGAAACATGTCGTTGGGGTTGTAGGACACTTGCAAACTACAAGCACCATACCCACAAGTGGAATTTCTTCCGAGGTAAGAGAGAGGGTTTGATGACGTGCAGTTAATGACCTGGCATCTCAGAAAAACCCCTACTAACGACCGATGGATTCCCTTACGACCTTGACACGACTTCGATTGGACTCACGGTGACATGCCCTGATCATGATATTATCCAATCTGTCATGAACGAAATGCTTCAATATCGTGATGCGGACGACATCATCCAAGTATGTGTCTCCCCTGATCGCGATGATTTGGAAGACTGCGGCTGACGCACTTGCTTTTTTAAGACGTACTTTGATCACACGCGACCTCGCACTGACCCCGTCGTGTGTGTGAACGTGCTCACCCTGTTCTACACCATGGGCCGGGGGTCGGAACTGACGGGGACCCTGGAATGGGTCTACCTCGTTCTGCAACACCGGGCCTATCTTGGAGGCACACGGTATTATGAGACGGCCGAGTGCTTCCTTTACTTCCTCGCCCGCCTGCTGGAGACAGCGAAAGACAAGGAGCTCGACACGACTTTCAAGCCTCTTCTGAAGGAACGCCTTCAGGAACGCACCGGGGCGCCCGGGGATTCCCTTGCTCTCGCCATGCGAATCCTAGCATGCAATTCTGTGGGGCTGCGGGACGAGGTCGACCTCAAGATGCTCCTTCCCCTCCAGTGTGAGGACGGGGGCTGGGATTTTGGATGGGTGTACAAATACGGGTCATCAGGGATCAAGATCGGGAATCGGGGCCTCTCGACCGCGTTTGCGCTGAATGCCATTGCGGCGCTGGAGGGAACATGTCCACGCCCACGGCCCATCCAAATCGTGCCCCCTGTGAAGTTGGAGGCGATATCCCTACCCCGAACTTCTTCCCCGGGATCGCCGACCAGCAGTCAATCCTCGAGGCGTTCACTGAAGAGAGTCCTTCGCGCGCACTTCAGTGCCATATGGCATCCTGGCAATTGGGGTCACCTGAAGATGGCCATGGTGTAATGTATATAACGGCCATCCCCGAGTTCGTGCTCATTGCTGTGTCGCGTTTGTTAGTCTACACACATCGTTGTTGTCTTTGCACTCATTGTTGTTGTCTGTCTGTCCTCTCATTGTTGTTGTGCTACGTATGTTTGTTTAGCATTAACGATTTTCATTGTTTCCGATTATGGTTTGCATGACTTGACGATTTGCATAGCTTAACCTTGACGGAAACACCCAAGATCATGGTTGAATATACCCTTGAGTCACATGAATCTATTTTGAACTCCTGAGATGCCGTTGATAGACCTCGTTATCGCTCTCTTCGATATATGGATATCCAAGCTCTTTCAAGAAGTTGTCAAATCCGGCTCTGTGCTCAGGCGGTACTTGAATACCCGCTAGCACCTTGCTGAGATCTAAAGTAGGCTAAGTAAACGGCATGGCACGTTTAGTCAAGGCAGCGCACCTGATCCATGGTTGCGATAATGAAATAATGAAATGTTCCAGCCTTTATGCAATGAAGATAGGAACTTGCGTAGCGCTCCAGGGCGTTCGGGAAATTCTAAATCATTCTAAATTTAGACGCCTCGAGGCCGGTGTGTTAAAACATGATAGCAATAGACCAACCAAATCTGAACAATCGCTCATTCGGTACATTGGAGATCCCACCTATCATGTATCTAGCATGGCTCTTGGCCATCTCGTTGTTGCTGATATCGCGGGCCTCCATGCCATTGTTTTTCAATCCTGACAGGACTTGAGCGACCTCTATCGCACGCGATTGCGTGTCCAGCTGGAAGGAGAGGAAAACATAGGCACGTTCCGAGTCGCTGTAGCGGTAGATGAACTCGGTTACGGCACGCGGATGTATAACAGTGTGCAACGCAAAGAAGCTGGCATGCAGATGGTGAAATGTAAATCAGATCAAACCGTGAAAGCTGTATCATCGTGTGACCTCACCTGCCTGGCCGCTCTGGGATATCTACGCTAAGCAATGCTTCGCGACCCTCACCCAACTCGGCGCGTTCGGCTACAAAGCGAAGCCGATCGAAATTCATGTTGGCACCGCTGACAACTGCGACAAATTTCTTTTCGGCGCCAATAAGTTTGTTATCGATGATATATCGCTTCAAACCAGCGACCGCAAGAGCGCCCGCCGGCTCCGTCAGAGAACGCGTCTCTTGAAGGTGGGATTAGTCAGTTATGATCTGCCAACATAATCGCAAGTCACATTACCCTCAAAGATGTCCTTGATGGCAGCGCAGATTTCATCGTTGTTTGTCTTCACTATGCCGTCCAGCAGCTGCTGACAGACGCGGAATGGTTCTTCTCCCACCACCCTAACTGCCGTTCCGTCACTAAAGGGCCCCACCTCTCTTAACGTCACTCGTTCACCTGCTCGCAGGCTTCTTTCCATGGCATCCCCATCGAAGGTCTCCACCCCCATGACCTTCGTCTGCGGGCTCCCGATCCGCTTGACGTACTCGCAGATGCCAGCTACGAGCCCACCACCACCCACAGAGGCGAAAATGGTATCAAGCTGGTCGGCATCTGTCATTTGTTTGAGGATCTCCATGCCGATCGTCCCTTGACCTGCGATAACAAGCGGGTCGTCATAGGGCGGGACGAAAGTGAGATCATGGACAGAGGCAAGGCGCGCGCATTCGACTTTCGCCTCGTCAAAGTCAATTCCGTGGAGGACTACTTTTGCGCCTAGACGGGAGACGTTTCGCACTTTGATCGAGGGGGTGGCCTTAGGCATGACGATCGTGCACGGGATGTCAAGTCGTGCACCAGACAATGCCACCCCTTGGGCGTGATTTCCTACAGATCGGGAATGGATCACGAATGCCGATAAGATTGAAGGGTTGAGAGACGGGCGGAATATGCAAAGACACGCACACTAACCAGCGCTACAAGTGATCACACCTTTCCATCGCTCTTCCTTGGACAGGCCTGCCATGAAGTTGTACGCTCCCCTGATCTTGAAGCTGAAGACTTCCTGGAGATCTTCGCGCTTCAGATAGATCTGATTGCCCAGTCTTGCGCTCAAGTTGGGAGCGTGAACGAGAGGTGTTTCTTTCAAGATCTCATAAACCTTTGAAGTCAGTATAAGACGGAGATAGTCTGGGGTCTGTGTCGGTAGAATGTGGTGTTGGGACAGGCGAGGCCATGGAACAGATTCTGGGGCATGAGATGAATATTCTAATGTTGCCTGCGACATTGCAGGGAGGTGGACGAGAGCCCGAAGTCAGATGTGGATATGAGAGGTGATGTAAAATGACTGCGATCAGCAAATGCCCTGGGAGATACGGACTATCCCGTGAGGAGACTGATCGAAAAACTCAATTCCAACGCGTCAATCGAGATGCTCACGTGACCTTCGGTATATTCTTCCCGGCCTCCGTTGTGGGCGCATACACCCTGCAAATGCACAGTTACGAGAAATCTACTGAAAGCCGGAGATGCGCGAAGCCGTCAAGCTGAAATCAGGATAGAGTCGACTGTGGTATCATAATCCTCTCAGCACATGTTGATCTCGTACACGCTGCGATAGGCGCCTGTCAGACGGGAAGTAACGAACAATTCCACACCGGCAACGCGTTCACTTCCGATGGTCTGGACGGAATTCGACAAGAATGGGTGTGCAGTGTCGTGTGGGCCGGAAGTGTTAGGAGCAGAAGACCAGCGCGAGGGCGAAAGGGCGGACTAGATGGCAAGACAGAGCTGGAAGAGGAGGAAGAGAGTGCGTGGGAGAGTGGGGGAATGGATGTGGCTTCGAGGAGAGTCGGTGATAATGATTGAACGTGGCCAGCCCTAAAGCAGAGGGAGAGCCTGTCCACTAGTACTGTACTTTCAGGTTCTCCCTATACTCTAGCAAAGTTCCTCCTCCCCTTCATCATGGCCCACGCCGCTACAATGGGCCCTCCTCTTTCCCCAAGGGAAACACGTCGCTCCGGTAGACGTACAGTCCCTTCCCTCTCTGCTAGTGCCTCCAAGTCCCCCGACTCTCCTGCTCCCGAGTCAACTTCTCACCCACCACAGACTAACCACAGGCCTCTCTTAACATCCAACAACAACTCCAGTCGCAGCAAGCGCGCCAAACAGGACGATCAAGACGAGGCTATCGACGACCCGCACAAGAACGGCACCAACGGCACCACTGTCAACATTAATGGCAGGGCCAAGCGCAAAGGCAAGGAAAAGGACAAGCCAGTCATGGAACCCGCTACAGATATGCAACAGGTAAAAGAAGATGCTCCTGACGCCATTGCCATGGACCTCGCTGAACCGGAGGAACAAGATGGGGTCACCCGCTGTGTCTGCGGCAGCACTGGTGAGTTCGTTGACCCAACAACATCGATCTTTCTCTCATCTCCTCCGTTTGTGCTGAGCAGGTGAGGATGATACGGATGGAGGCGAGTTCATGGTCCAATGCGAGACGTGCCATTGTTGGCAGCACGGACTGTGCATGGGGTTCGAGGCCGAGGAGCAACTGCCCAAGGGCGATTTCTACTGCGAGCAATGTAGACCTGATCTACACGTCGAACTTCTCAAGTATGTAGTCGTAAATTTCTATCATGGCTTCTCTAACATGGTTGATGATCCATTGTAGAAAACTTTCCAAGCGTGCCCGTCACTCATCTGCCAACAACCACGTCCCCACTGCTCCAAATCGTGCATCCAGATCTCATTCCCCCACCTTTCAATCTAAACCCGCGAAGCGGCGAAATACTATGAACAGCCGAGACGCCGCGTACGACGAAAGTCTGAAAGAACTTATCGAAGTCAGCGCTGCCGAGGCTGCTACCGTGCATCCAACGCCAGGTTCCGTAAATGGCAGTCTAAATGGGCAAGGGGAGAGCGAGGAACCAACGAAGAACGGAGCAAACGCGAGAAAAAAGAGGAAGCGTGGCGAAGATGACGCGTTAGTTATCTTGTTCTCGAGCCTTGGCGCGTCTAATGCTCTTTTGTTCTTTAGAACTCCCATAAAACGCACGAGATCTGTATCAACGACATCGGATCGACCTTCAATACTCGCTGTACCTCGTGAGGAGACGCCAGCCATGGCCAATGTTCCAAAGTTTGCTGCAATACCCGCTCCTCCTCCCCCCAAAACCAGCAGCTCCCGTAATCGACGTGGTGCACGCAAGTCTGCCATCCAAGTACAAGAAGTAGCTGCAATGGATGGCGAGGGTCAGTGTGGCCACCCTTGTCGTCATTCATTTGGCCTCGTACCTAACACGTGATCTTCTAGGCGGTGGCGCTCCGAGCAATACCAATAGCCGACGTGCTAATAACAGCCGGTCAAAAGGCGCCTCTACTCCATTAAAACGAGTTCAAGCATCAGGGAACACGGCGCACGAAAACAGTTCAAGACGCAATACTTCTGGTGGCGTCAATGGCTCTACCTCTCACCCACCTGCATCTTCCTCTCGAGCGTACCACAACTCGCATGCGTACGTGGTATCGCAACAGCCATTGTATACGTCGTGGAATCTTCCAGACTACCTGGCACACCTCGAACACATACTACCCACCGGTACACCACGCCCCTTAGAGGTACGCGGGTCTGGACTTACCAATAATGGGCGGGAGTCGGTGGAAAGGACGATGGAACGTGGGGTCAAGGTAAAATGGCCAAGTAAGCGGATGAGTGTGGGAGACATGAATAAGCGTGTTCGCGCGCTTGTGGAATGGGTAGGACGCGAACAAGCCAGCATATTGGAGCGTGGACGGAGAAGGGAGGCATTGGAAGCTGCGTTGAGAGATGTAGCAGGAGAGGGGGTTCTACCTGTTACTGCTGAGTCGGGTACAGGGGAGGCAGATGGAGAACCTAGTGGGGAGGATGTTGTGATGGCTACGGACCGGGAGATCGTGGTTGAGTCACCACTGCAGGAGAGGGCACCACGAGCTGCAGAGACTTCCGCGCCTAAGGTCGACCCGGACCCTGAAACGTCCACGATGAAAATGATGGAGGAGCTCATGCAGGAACTCATCGGGTTTCAAGAACGATTTGGGCCTGTGTCGAGGAGTAGGGAGCGGGAGCGGAGAGCTGCTGTGTCATGACATGATGCAGTGTCCATGTCGCGCCGGCCTTTTTTTTATTTATATTTTCTGTCTTATTCATCGTCATCGCTTGCCATCCTGCACCCAGTGGTTGCTACTACACTGTACTGTTATCATTCTATATCATTGTGCTCTTAGTTTAGTGAATAGATGCAGGGCGTTGCATCGTCGCAGGAACTGTTTGGCAACGACTTGTAAACCAAACAAGCTGTTTCCATTTTGAGGTGCTTACGCCTGCTGCTGCCTGCGGGTCATCAGCCTTGACGCCGAGCTCCGTCTTCCCGTCGCACACCGTGTCGGCTACACCCTTTGCGCACAGCGCAGGCAATATGCTGCCCAACAACCTCTCCCCTGGCCGTCGCCATTCTTTCGACTCTGATAACGAAGGTGATAGCAATGACTTGGATGAGAACACTGATTATGCCGGAGACTATTCAACTCGCATGGAGGAGTTGTTTGATGACGCAGAGGAGGGTTTTGAGAGAAGCTCGGGAGTCGTAACAGGAAACGGCGATGAGTTCGAGGATTTTGTCTATCCAGGAGCTAGTGCTGAGAACGTCGAGGGCACCTACAAGGAGAGGTTGCGGGATGTATTGGGACCTGACGAAGATATTGGCGGCAGTGACAATGACCACCTAGAGGAGCTGGAAGTGGAAATTTCACTGACGCAGCATGGTGCGGAAAGTGAGGCAGCCGCATTTCCTGAGCTCGAGGTTCCTGTGAGTCTTGACACACCTGTGCCACACGTTCAACTGTTAAGCCCATAACATCCGCAGCATGTGGAGATATCCCCAGATGACACGCCCTCGACCTCGTCTATGCCGTTATCCCTTCTGCTCACCCCACCACGCATGTCTTCGCCTCCTGGGTCACACACGAAGATCGCGAAGCCCTTCCTGCATCCGACCATTTCGCGGTTGCGCTCATACACGCCGCAGACCGCGAGGCTAATGTCAGTCATGAGTTTGGGAACGTTGCCGTCGAATGCTCAAGAGGGCATATCTCCACCGCTTTCTCATTTCTCTGCTTTGTCTCCCATGTCCTCTACCAGCAATCTGCGAGATACACTCGAGAAGCACGACTTGGCGACCAACGGACGCACTCTCCCGGAACGAGACGTCTTTCAATGGACGCATCTGCGAACCGTAGGGAATCACATATTCCCAAAGGCACCACAGAAGGCTTCGACGTTATTAGGGTCTCCAGCGACCGGGTCACCCTTGGTTCTTACTGCGAACGGTCTCATCTGCGTCGGTACCGATACTGGAAGAGTCATCGTCTTTGATTTTAAGCAGACGCTCAAGTGCATCTGTGGGGACTCGTCTTCAGGTAAGCACAGTCAATTCTCAGATTCATATCATCGTCTGTATATCACTTGCCCAGAGAGGACCGTAGGCCCAGTCACGGCGTTGGCATTGTCGTATGATCATACTTTTGTCGCTGTCGGGCACGCTTTTGGTCACGTGCAACTTTTCGACTTGAACAAGCCGCAGACACCTGCCCGGTTTGTTCCACCGACGTCCCCGGCTGCTGTTGCCTCGGGACGAAAGGAAGGGCATATACATGGCTCTCGCATCGTGAATATCGGCTTCATAGCTGGAAGGCACACCGCTATCGTGTCCGCGGATGAGAACGGGCTCGCCTTCTATCATAGCCTTAGTAAGGTCTTCTTCGTTGACGCCTCGGACGTTCTGCGCATCTTGGGGAAGTATCCAGATGTGGCGTCTCCCACCCCCCCTCAAGCCGATAATGTCCGACAGAACGGCAGCGCTACCTATGTACCGCCTCAGCATCGCCGAGCCCGAAAGACTAACACCATCTTGTCCATGGCTCCTCTACCCCTTGGAACTGCGCCTCATCCTACGGACAGCTACAATATCATAGCCCTCTTGACTGCTGCTAAGTTGGTCATCGTTGGTATCAGACCTTCGCCGAAGACTTGGTATCGACGACATCGAGATGGGGATGATGAGCAGATGGGCAAATCCAACTTTCGAGGATGCTTGGCTTGGTTCCCTAGCGTTGTTCCTGGGGAGCCGGGGAAAATCGAACCTGCGATCAAGGGAAGCAAGCTGTCCCCGACAGAACCCACGGCGCCTATGCTAGTGTACTCTTGGGGCAACACACTGAGCCTCCTGCGAGTCTCGGAGATAAAGGTCACGGAGCAACTCATCAACGGAAGGACCGGCAAGAAGACAAATGTACAAGTCGGCCGGCTTGCGTTTGAAGAGGCCATAAGATGGACTGCGGGGGATGATGTCTTGGCCATTCAGTGGTTAAATGCCAATGTGGGTTCGTTCGCTTTGTTCGCTGGCGTCTCGGGACAAAGTTGACAGTTCAGTGCGTAGCAAATAATCGTCGTCACAAACAGCTCATTGGAAGTATATGACATCCATACGCTGAAGGTCGTCGAACATGTCTACTTCGATCCGTCGGCACTGGTATCGCCAACACTGGCTTCTACCTCCGACGGCACTTTGTCCTATTCGGACTCTCTGTGCAATATTGCTCACAGCGTGCGGACATACAAAGGAAAAATATTCTTCCTCGTGAGCGCTTTTAATTTCATAGCGGCTGTCAGTTATTGAAGATCTCATAGGGCCGAGAAGATGTTCAAGTAGGCACCCTCTTGACCTGGGCCGATCGCATCCTGGCCTTCGTGCAAGATGGTGATTTCCTCAGTGCTATCGAGTTGACAAGATCGTACTATCTTGGTACGGCCCCTGGGAACAAGAATGGCTTGCCGGACGACCCTCAGCAGCTCAAATCGGTCGTTGGGGGGAAGATGCGCGAACTCATGGTTGCATCAACCCGATACGCCTTCTCTGAAGACCGCATGACTGATGCTACCCACTATACTCCCGATGGCCGTGGCGTCGACCGCACATCGTTGTTCGAGGATCTCGTAAAGTCGTGTGCCCGGGCATGTATTGCGCTCGACGACTTCGAGTTCTTATTCGAAGACTTGTTTCAGTTCTATGACGATACCAGTATCACACGAATCTACCTGGAGCAGCTCGAGATCTTTGTCCTCAACAATGACATCCGTTACGTCCCTCCACGAATTACTCAGCGCCTCATTGCTATGCATGCGGAGGACCAGCGGCCTGAACGAGCTGAGCGGGTTATTTGGCATATCGACCCGGAATGCCTGGACATCAATCAGGCGATCGGTCTCTGTCAGACTTATCAGTTGTACGACGCACTGATATATGTCTATACGCGAGCAATGAAGGACTACGTAGCCCCTGTCGTTGAGTTGCTGGGCCTCATCCGGAAGGTCATGCAATATCGACGCGATAGGCCGTTCCGACTTGATATCTCTCCCCAATCGGAGGCCGTCGCTGACGAGCACACTATTGAGCCTGTCGTTCTCAATGCCTACAAGATTTATCCTTATCTGGCAAATGTCCTTTCTGGCCTCACATACCCCAGCGAGGAACCTTCGGACGAAGCGGAGGCCTTCCAGGCGAAACGCGACATCTACACCTTCCTCTTTTTCGGACGGTCCAGTGTCTGGCCATCAGGAGAGGGTGGGAAACTGGTACTAACGTCCGAAGAGGAGGGTGGCGTAGAACCGACTTATCCTTATTGTCGACTTCTCGTTCGCTTTGATGCCGAAGCATTCCTGCATTCTCTGGATCTGGCGTTCGAAGACGCATACCTCAATGACGAAAGTCAAGGAGCCAGCCGTCTGATCATTGTCAAGATTTTACTCGAGATTCTATCCACTCCAGGTTTATCTCACGCTGACATCACTTTCGTCCACATCTTCATCGCTCGCAATGTTCCGAAGTATCCCCAATTCATTCAAATTGCACCGCGTGCCCTCCACAACATCTTGACTGGACTCGCGAGCGACCCTGATGAGAGCACAAGAGAGGACCGGCAGTTGGCGGCGGAGTATCTTTTATCCGTCTACACGCCTCACGAGAGCGATCACATCTTGAAATTGTTCGAGGATGCCCGCTTTTACAGAATTCTCCGGTCGTGGCACCGACAACAGCAGCAATGGGCTCCGTTACTTCTCGCTTATCTCCATGATCCTGAGCTGCATTCTTCGGAGGCTTTTAGGAATGCCAATGAGATCGTGGAGACCGCATCTCGCGCGAATAAGGGTATCCTGCCCGAAGACCTCCTTACCACCATTTCCGCCTCTCTTCCTCATTTTCTGCATGTAAGTATCATGGACACCGCCTTCTTTGTGGACAGGCATTGTCCACAACTTCACGAGAAAGCACTAGACGTGCTGGGACAGAATGCAGATCGTGGTCGCTTTTCGTACTTGCGCCACCTCCTTGGACCATCGCACGACGACAACGACGATCGATCAGGTTCGCGGCGAAGTCCCTCCAAGCATGCCCTACAGTCGCTATGCCAGCTCTACGTTACTTTGCAGTGTCGAGTCGATCCAGATGGCGTCATTTCCGTGCTGACACACTTACCGCCGGCTATTCTGGACTGGAACAACGCGCTGAGAACGTGCGAGGAGAACGAGGTTTACGACGCTGTAGTTTGGGCGCAGAACTGGAAGGGAAAGCCGACGGCGGCCCTAGCCAAGCTGGAAGCTTTCGACAAGGTCCTCACGGCTAGGATAGGGAAAGCGTTGGCATCGCTGTCAGGTCCGATTCCTGAATCGGTGACCCTGGCTAAGCAGGTCGGCGCGCTCGAGAGAGTGGGGCGGATGGGCATATCGGTCTGTTTGGAGCATTCACGGGGTCCCGCTGGCGATGTGCCTGTCGAAGACCTGTGGTTCCAACTTCTCAGGACGCAGATATACTCCGTGCAGTCGCTGTCTGAATGCTGTTCGCCCCACGCGCTCACCTCGACACCCGGCGAATCTGCGGCCATTAAGACCCAACGGATGACGCTGTCGGTTCTGCGATCGCTTGTCCGGGAGGCGTTCTCATCTCTCGTGGCAGTCAGCTCGTCAAGACGCGTCTCCTTCCCCCGCCTGTTCCGGCGCCTCGTTGACGCTACTGCGCGCTCGGCCAAAGGAACGCCGTACACGGAGTTCCGGGAGATCCTGACGAATATGATGGAGTCGTACCGCTCGGAAGGGGACATGCTCATCATCACAAAACACCTCCTCGACCGCGATGTCTTTGACACCATCGAGACACTGGCAAAGGAGCGCTCGAGGGGCTGGGCAGCGGGTCGTGGGATATGTATATATTGCCGAAAAAGCTTGATCCCCATCAGGCAGCCTCCTGCGACGGCAGCAGTCGCGTCGAGCGATGTGATGGAAGGGGGCCACAGAATTATCGTCGCGCGGACAGGGGCCGTATATCATAGTAGATGCTCGCCTTCTGACTCATGATCTAGCATTGTACATCAAGGTGGACTTTTTGTTATAGGGATCGGCTCACGATTTTAATAATATGATATGGATGACAATCAGACTGACCAAACCTAGTCGCTTATATAGACCAAGCTATAGCTTACTCGAGAGCTGATGAAAATAGGCTCGCTCTCCTTTGATCAACCAAAATACACACTTGCAATGGACACCTAATATCTTAGATCATACGACTCTAATCTTTGAGATAGTGGTCACTAGTAACCATGCCAGCTGGACTAAGGGACACGAGAGATCAGGTAAGGAGGGAAATGATCCCTGAAATCAACATGTACAATAATAATAGGCCGTTACGAGAATTGTTATGGATCTACAAAAAAAAGGGGGTACTTCAGGTCTCAATACAGATACGCCATTGCCTCGCAGACTTACCATCAGAGAGACCCACATGGACCATCTCATCCAGAGACTTGAAGCTGTCGCTGGCACCAATGTCAACGCCTAATGTCTGCGCGTCCTTCCCGAACGCTTCGACGTCCAGAATCATTTGGGTGCGGATACGGTCCTCGTCTCGATTATCATCGTCCTTGTTTGAATTACCGAACAGTGAGAAGGTCGACTTCTTGCCCTTCTTCAGTCGCCGCAAGGACTCCTCAGTCTTCTTCATTGCTGTAAGGTAATAAATGTACCTATCGCACGACGTCAGAGACAGTAGATGTATGATATCGCTGTGTACAGACCTCTGCACGACGCTTTCAAACACCTGTTCAGAGTACGCCTTCATGTGTTCCGATTTCAAAGCCGCGCCAGGGCCATCTGGTGTGCCGATAGCGAAAAAGGCTTTGACCGGTCGGAGAAAAGACGGGACGAAGTAGCTTGGCTCTGTCGGCGCACGCTTGTTCGACATTGCACGGAACTGCGACGGTATCGAGCGTACAGGGGAGAGCGCTTCGCAGGCACGCTTCGTGAGAATAGCTACGATGTGACTCGACATAGGCGGGATGAAAGCTGTGAGATTCGAAAGACTATGATTCAGTGCAGCTAATGTGAACCCAGATCAGCACGCCTCAGACCACCTCAAAGAAAGACTGCGTACTTTCGGGGTCACCATCGTCATCTTGATCGCGTTGAAATTCGGGAAGCATTGTGCTAATTTCTTCACGCCAAAGAGTGAGCGTCTGCGACTGCACTGCCGTGATATCGGCAATAATGGCAGCGTATTGTCGCAGAAGGGAATCTTCAGCAGTGGTGCTCTCGGATGAAATCCCCTCTGCAGGAGTCGAGGCTCGAGTCAGGGATGCTGGCGTCACTCCTGGGGTCTGCAATTATATGAATCAAACTTGATGCAGAGAAAAGAGAACATGATATCAACCTTTTCTACAGACAAAAGTTTGGAAGCGGGATCGTCCTTGGGTAAACTGCTCTCCAGCCAAGTACGATACCGGCTCAACAGTTGAAGACTCAACCTCCAGAAGCGGGCGCTCAGCTGGGGAATGAAGACTTCTCCACTCCAGCAAGTTGAGATGGCTGTCCAGATGGCGCCTGCCTGCGCTGTGACAAATGGTTGGTATTCTGTATTAAAATGAGAGTGCCCAGTAAGCTACTGATTCAGGTATGTACTGAATGGTTGAACCTTTGCTAGAACTCGGCTCGACCTTCGTTACGGCAAGGACGTCCTCCAACTTTGTCACGATCTCTTTCCACCGAAGCTGGAAATAGACTGGAAGCTGCCATCGCCGGTCGAACGCCGCATAGACAGGGTGGGAATTCATGAACTTGATTGCATGAGCGGAAGGTGCAAGGAATTGGAGGGAGCGGATGAATGCTTGGGTTGTCTCGTGATTCTGGCCAATGGACTCATATTTAAAAACGTTGCATAAAGTAGAACACATGTTCTCACCTTGCGAAACTCATCAGGCCTGCCTGCCCCGAATATGATACTTCCCAGTTCCTCCATAAGAGCCCTTCCGACTTCTGCCCAGATAACATTTGCCAGAATCTGAAACGATGCGTCATCTTTCATCTGAGGTTTGGCTTCTGGAAGTGGTGTCTGTCCTGCAAAGCTTTTAGAAGTTGATCCTGTCTTTACCCGGACCTTTTCTGCCACGTCCATGATTCGTTTGAGATCACGTTCGACGAACTTGAGTATTGTATTGTAGAACCCAGCGAGTGGGTTTTCTGAATCGTCAAGCAGACGTGCAGAGCAGAACGCAGACCGAAACGGGTTTTGCTTGGATGGGTATGCAGTATACGGCGTGTAAGGCGTACGCTGGGCATGAAATGCTGGGAACAGAGCGCCAAATCTGCGCACGGAAGGGGGAGTGTGTGGTACCAAGGGTGATGGTGGTGCTGATAGGACACCCGGGAAGATGTTCTGAAGTCAACAGTAGTCAGCCATGACCCAAAAACTTACACACATATTATGCTACCTTCTTGACGAAGTCGCGAACAACTTCACGTCTCAGTACGTCTTCTGCATCTCGCCAAAGCCCCAAAGCATCGTATGTCCGCAGACATTCTGCCAAGTCCGCAACTCTCTTTGCCTTTTCAACTTCAGTGAGCTTGACTCCTCGGGTATCAGTGAGCGAAACAACAGTAGATGCAAAAACATGGTCGAGATCAGACGACAACGTGGATCTGATTCGGTCAATACGCTTGAATTTATTGAAGCCATTTGATGAGGATAAGACAGAGAATGCACAGATGAAACAGCTCACAAACCCATTGCATTTCGTCCACGAACGCAGAGTGTTGTTCCGTCTTCGCTTTTGACGCATGATACAGAAACTGAGTGTACTCTGCTGCCACCCGACCAAGATGCTTTGGTCGGTTGCCTCGTAGCCTGCTCTATTTGTGAGATGCGTGAACTCAAATCGGCCAATATAATCTTACTTATCGTCATTTGTTTCACTATTGCCTCCGCTGAGTGACTTTCCAAGAGACATGGTCTTAAGCTCAGGAGAGGATGTAGAGTCGGGTGAAGTTATGAGGAGCAATGATTCTAGGCGTGTAACAGACTCCGATATCTTCAGTAACAGATGTAGGAACGCCTACGCCAGAAAACAATTCAATCAGTCGAAGGAACTCCATATTCACGCATTGGCGAACCTTTTCTTCACGCAATTCACCTCTCTTTCTAAGCTTGGACTGAATAGCATCCTGTATGGCTTGTAGTTCCTGTCGTGATTCCTACTCTCAAGGTTCCATGATGGCTTCAATGTAGGCACCATATGAGAATATATTCAAAGGCTACGTACAAGAATCTGTGACTTTAGATCGTTGAGAGGGAGCTTCAACCTATCTAGTCTCACTCCCTCCCCTCTCAGATCAGTACTTAGGCTGATGAATGCTTCATAATCATCATTGATGAGCTTGACGAGCTCCTCCTTCAACGTAGCTGAATAATCTCGAAGCTCAGAACGGAGGTCGGGCAAGGATGTATGCGACCGCGAAAGAAGGAACTCTTCTACGTTGAACGTTTCTTGGGTGAAGAAAGGGTTGTTGTGGGAGAGTGGTGCATGTAGAGGGAGGTCATGCGCTGGTGGATCGGAAGGTGCTCGACTTTCACCAGCTAGAATGTTTTCGCGAGCAGCGAGCTCTTCAGCGAGACGTTTCAATTCAAAAGGGTCCTGTAGGTGCCCACTAGAAGAGGATGGCACCCTCGAGGCCATTGGGCATAAGACGAAGAGTGAAGAGGGTAAGAACTGATTTCAGTGAGAGTTGTACTCAAAGCCCAGCTTGAAGGAGTGCTCGAGCCATGGGCGCATATATTTACCCAATTCGGCTGTTTGTCAGAACGAGTCTCTTATACTGCTAGTATGTAGTCAAGCCCAGTCGTGTATATATGTTTCAGCAGTCAAAATCGAAACAGATGGAGACAGGTCTTCACAACAATGCTCGCCTCTCAATATCACTGATGATATATACAAAATTGTACAGGCACACAAACAACAATGCTTTTGAAAAA
>QLPN01002044.1:0-22287 GCA_003314395.1 Albatrellus ellisii | reverse complement strand
AAAAAAAAAAAAAAACTCGCTACTATCAAGTACACCATCATCGTCTGATGCCACGTGCTGCTGGCACACCCCGCCCACGGCGAGCTGAATGAGCGATGAAAAATAGATGCAATTAGTGAGGTGATGAGCATTTTGATGTCAACTGCGGCCATACCGTTTGCTGCAAAAGGAAGCTTAAAAGGTTAGGAGACGTTCTGACCAATGACAGATTACAAGAGCGCACCTCGCATGATAGTGGCTCGACCACGAGCCGTTCCAATACCTCTGCCCCTCATGGCATTCGGACCTACTCGTTTGAACCTAAAGGCTGATCAGAGAAAAACAGCTGACGCGTAACGGACTACCATACATGGGCGCATTTTGCAACATATCCGGTACAATGAAGAACCGCACCATACTTCCCCGAATGTAAACCTGATCAAGCTGAGATACACGACCATCTCTACCGGTGACGGTAATGTCTTTTAATGAGATGTTCAGGTTATCTTCAGCTAAACACACTAGATCAGCAAATGTTCGGTCGATTGAACGAAATCGTACCCTCTGCGAGCTTCCCGCGGTAAAGCTGGCCGGTCTTCAGTTCCACAGTGATAACATGGCCAAGAGATTCATGGAGGAGCTTGACGGGGACACCAAGGCCTGAACTCATTGTGTAAAACTAAAGTGTGCTGAAGGGTGTCAATGTGGCCCATAACTCGACTGTGGCTACAAATCGTGGGAACAATAGCGATTGCAAATTGTTCTTGACATCTTTTTTTTTTTACATTTTTTGTTGACAATTAATGACAGTCACCCTCGGACTAAGCGTAATGAAATTACATTCTTGAGTGAAGTAGCTCACCCTGAAGGATTCCTCGCTGTATGCTGAGGCCGACTTACTGAACTCTAGACCTGGCCATGGGCCTTACCTTCATGTCGCCAACTAACTTTCAGCTGATTTTGTCCTACTTCCCAGATCATCGGTCTGCAATGAGTGGCGTTCACTATGTGTAGTTTGAATTCTAACTCAACTGTATGGCTCTATGTCTCGGTCTGATCGTAACGCATCAACGTCTAGATTGAAAGGTCTATTTTTCTGCAATTCAACCACATATATTTCCATTCGCACCACTGTCGCAATCTCACTACCCCTCAGCATGTCCAGAAGAGTCTCGGGTGGCATATCCTCCATTTTGCCTCTACTCCACCCTCTGAAACGGAAAGCATTGACCGTCTTGGCTTCTTCCATCTCCAGTTCCAAGTTAGGTTTCGTGGGTACCCCAACCAGTGCACAGAGCGCTTCTCCGTCCCCGGCGGCGCAGGTTCGCCAGGCAGTTGTTAGTGGAATGGACTCCAGTCTTCTCGAGCCGTCCGATATCACCGTCGCGATCCAGAAAATGTTGGCAGTGCCGCTATCTACGGACTCCAGCCTGAAGCGCTTCGATACTGACGGCAGTGCGAGAAGTACGAGCAGTAGACCAAGCAAACCCGCAGGGCTGCCAGTGACCATGGACGACAAGAACAGATACAGTGCACTTGCTTGGCAGATCTTATCCGAGACCTTATCAGCTGGGTCTGGCGGGTGCGGGGTTCAAGTCACAGTCTCTGTCCCAGATCTTTCGGCTTTGTCCAGTTTTGAGCCTCGGATGCCGCTCCGACGATGCCAGACGGTCCCGCGAGAACGGCGCTTCCCGGTTTCCGCACCGACAGAGTCCCTCCACCGCGTCGCGACGGTAAATCTCTTGAGGCAGCGTGCGGCGATGGATGTAACAGCCGCGGACTTTCCAATGAGTCTCAATGGGCTTGGGGGTCTGTTGCCAGACATGGCGCTGGCCTTCCGCTCGTCCAGTCTTGAGACGGTGCGCGGCTCAGCGTCGTCCGGGTTCGATCCCCTATCTCTGGGCCTGACTACGCTGTCTAGCCCACTGTGTAGCCCCGAGATTACGACGGCCTGGAAGATCCCGCAAGAGTACAGCGCCCCGAACGCACTCTCCCGCTTCGTGGAAGTCGGCTTGGATTGTACGGGAGATCGTGGCGAGTCTAAGGCACTCGGTGCGAGATCTGTGGTTGTAGAGACATCTGATTTGGCGGCCGCTGGTATGGCGGAAGCGGACGATGTTTCTACAGGCCCCGAATCTATCCCGAGGTCGCGGTCTATTCTCCGCAGACTTACAAAGTCGAAATCACTATCGCTGGCGTCAAGAGGACAAGGGACCAAGGGACCAAGATCAGAAGGAGTCCCGCGGAGCGGAAGCCTCAGGCTGTTGTTCAAGCCGCTGTCCTTCACTGCTTCTCCAAATAAGGCAGATAGAAATAATGCACCACCGTCGCGTCGTCTGTCTATGAGAGCAGGTCAGTGACATCGCTCCTCCTGATATGCAAGATTGCAGCGACTCATGAAACAACTTCAGGACCACCCTGGCAGACGCGTTCAGCCTTTTCTCGCATGATATCTGTGAACAACTCGAATTCGAATCCTTCGTGATACGTTGATGTTCAACGAATGTGAATATCATTTCTGTCATATTGACGGCAGGGTCTTCGTCACTTTGTGTATTCTGTACTCGGCGAAGGCATATAAGCAGAACAGCTTTCAAGCTCAAGCGATCATAGCCCGAGGGT
The DNA here is from genome assembly GCA_003314395.1 of Albatrellus ellisii. NCBI lineage: Eukaryota > Fungi > Basidiomycota > Agaricomycetes > Russulales > Albatrellaceae > Albatrellus > Albatrellus ellisii. Next base: position 19,686 of record QLPN01002044.1, on the reverse strand, counting down.
GATTGGATTTCTGAGACAAGATTAAACCTGAGATACACTACCGGAATAGCTAGCAGATGGGAAGAGTAGTACTAGTGTGGGAGCATAGATGGAGGTTAGGGTTTGTGGGACCTCGACTGGTGTACTAACTTACAACAAGAGGTAACCGATCATCGTGACGGCTCACGAGAATGATTGAACGCAGCCAGTCGAGCGGCTCAGTGGCCACCATCGCAGACGCCCCTTCAGGTCCTCTCAGCGGCCCTTCAAGCACCACCTGGCGTCGCCAACGCCTTCTTCACATCGGCTCTTCTGACCCCGTTTCCTTCCCCGACACCACCGTCAGTGCTTCCGAGTCCACCCCCCTCGCTGATAGTTGTAGCCCACAACAGTCTGCTTATGGCGCCCTCTCGAACCTGGGCATCCGCCGCAATACCACCAAGTCGACCTTCCGGTCGCGCCACGGCTTCCCCGCGCTCCCTGCGCTGGCGATGCCCCGTGGGGCGTTGAATTCGATGCCAGCGTCCCCACGGACGCTGTCAGCATCGTACGAGCGGACGTCGTACTTCGGGATCGGCAGCCAGCGGCGGATTTCTGCATACGATGCGCCACTTGCAACGAAAAGGGTGGATCTGCAGCCGGATCTGCAAACGGAAGCAACTGCAAACGGAATTCGGGTCTGGTATTCCTCCTTCACTTCCGTTGATTGGCTTCACGACGCCATCAAGGAGTCTGCGAGAATATTCCACCTCCGCCGAAGAACCTCCCTCCGTGGCAGGCTCCGCAACGCCCTCGACAGATCCGTAGGCTGGATCATCGTCTCCATCGTCGGCGTCCTCACCGCCCTCACCGCCTTCATCATCGTCCGCAGTGAGCAGTGGCTTTTCACCCTCAAGGATGGTTATTGCACCACTGGCTGGTGGAAGGGGCACCATTTCTGCTGCCCGTCCAGCAACGACTTGACGTCTTTGAGGCCTTTCACCAGCGCACTTGACGTCGGGGGACAGCCGCTCTGCAGTGATTGGGCGTTGTGGGGCGAGGTCCTCAGCAAGTCGTCAAGCTATCTTTCCGAAGAACTCGTTGAGTATGTCGCATACACCTTCTTCGCGGTAAGTCCTTGGTATCCCACGACCCATGCCATTACGTGTTTTTGCAGCTTATCGTGCCGCGTAATATAAGTTGCTTCTCGCAGCGACATCCTCGCTGTTGACGATATCCCTCACAGCGTCCACCTCATTTGTGACGCGTAAAGACTCAGGTGTGCTCTCTCCTGACTTTGTAAATGAAGATCAAAGCAGCAAGGCGTCTGTGTCGGATCACCCGGCGAAGCGCGGGGTGATGTATTATGCAGCGGGTAGTGGGATATCTGAGATCAAGACAATCTTATCAGGCAAGCTTTGTTGCGCTTTGCCATCTGCTATTCGTACTAAGCAATGCGTGTTCAACAGGTTTCGTGATTCATGGGTACCTCGGTGGACGGACCTTGTTCACCAAGTGTATCGCTTTGCCTTTGGCGGTCGGGTCCGGGTTGCCCCTAGGTAAGGAAGGGCCGTTTGTGCACATCGCTAGCTGCATAGGCAACATTGTCAGTCGCTACTTTGTCAAGTATGAGAACAATGAGGGTACGTCTCTGTACTGTGCTTCTCCCTGACACGTGTAAATCTATCTACAAAACACGTTCTCCAGGCAAGAGACGCGAGATCCTGAGTGCTGCAAGTGCCGCGGGCGTTGCCGTGGCCTTTGGAGCACCCATTGGAGGCGTCTTATTCAGTTTGGAGGAAGTATCCTACTTCTTTCCTCCGAAGGTCCGTAGAGTGTCTTTTCCCATTGTAAATACCGCATTGAATTGATTTATTGATTTTAGGTTATGTGGAGAAGGTTAGAACATTCTCGACGAATCGAGTGCACCATCCCTTAACACCTTATTGGTGCACGTTCTCAGCTTTATTTGCGCAATGATAGCGGCCATGTCGCTGCGCTTCCTGGACCCATTCGGCACGGGAAAGTTGGTATTGTTCCAAGTCACTTACGACAAGGTCAGTTCCCGTCCAGTTTCTATATCTTACATCAGGCCAATTGTTTGTCGTCTCCTTAGGACTGGCATGCATATGAACTTATTCCTTTCGTGTTGCTGGGAGTATTCGGCGGCGTTTACGGGGCGTTTTTCTCGAAGCTCAACTATTGGTGGAGCAGAGACGTTCGCAACAAGACATGGTTGAAGACGCATCCCATTGCGGAAGTTATATTAGTATGTAATTATATTGCCTCTGTTCGCCACACCTTGTGTGATCGAACACTCTAACTATCTAGGTCACCACTGTCACGACCATTCTCTGTTTCGTGAACCCATTTACGCGAATGGGCGGGACCGAGCTCGTCTACAACTTGTTCGTCGAGTGCCACACGTATTTGCCGGACAATCACTCTGGGCTCTGTGTTTTGGATCCTCCGACGCAGGCCTGGCCAGTCATACGCGCGGTGTTCACGGCCCTCGTGGTGAAAGCTGCACTCACCATCGTCACCTTCGGCATCAAGCTGCCCGCCGGCATCTTCATACCCAGTCTGGGCGTGGGCGCGTGCGCCGGACGGATTGTTGGTATCTTGATGAAGTGCGCGCTTTGGCGGTGGCCGAATGCGCCAGTGTTCGCTGTGTGCAACGGCGACCTGGATTGCGTGATCCCAGGGTTGTACGCGATGGTCGGCGCGGCAGCAGCGCTGTCTGGCGTGACACGGACAACAGTATCGCTGGCGGTCATCATGTTTGAATTGACAGACACCCTCACGTACACCGGTCCGGTCATGTTGGCCATACTCGTTGCTAAAACGGTGGCCGATGCACTAGAACCGAAGGGAATCTACGACCTGGTCATTGAGTGAGTAGCCGAAATTTCATCATGGTCTCCCTGTACCAGCGCTGACAATTTTGTAGTGTGGCACAGTTGCCGTATCTCAATTCGAAGCGTGAATACTTGTGGGGTAGCTCGCAAATCAGCGACGCGGTACGTGGTGCCTCTAGAAGAGCTTGTCTCGTGGCTTATGTTTTGTCGTGCTACGTATGTAGACTGACCGCCACGCCGACGTTATCGAAGCTGACGGCAACAATACGGTAAGGTCTCTGCGCGATCAGTTGCTTGCACTCGTCGCAGCTGGATATGCGGACGACGGGTTCCCTATTTTGAACCAAGATGAAGGCGGTCAGCGCATGATTGGTTATATCGGTGCAAATGAGCTGGAGCATGCTTTGAGCACGTGTTGATCCTCCCCTGCGGTGTATTCTGTGTCACTGACGTGGACGTGCAACAGGCATCGTCGCTGATGAGGCTGACAGCCCCGTGCATTTCCGGGGTGGGAGAAGACAGGCTGGGCTCGGCCATACCTCGTTTCCATCGATATCATCTTTGACAGATGCTTCTGTCGCAGGGCTTGACCCGTTCGATTTCAGCGTGTATATGGACCAGGTCAGTTCTTTTCCCTCTCTTCACATTTGCTTGACGGAGCTAAGCGAAGCGATTTAACGATCTAGGCACCTATCACTGTTCAGATCAATTCACCACTGGAGCTTGTGCATCAGTTCTTTGTCAAGCTTGGGGCGAGATACGTCGTCATCATCGACGCTAACGGTTACTGTGAGTGCCTGACCAGTATAGACTGTGCCCGATTTGCTGATTATACGTAGACGTGGGCATCATTGACAAGAAGGCTTGGCTGGCCTTCTTGAGCGAACTCGAGGAGAAGCAGCTCTCCTAGGATACTCTTCGGTCCGCCATCACTAAACGACCTTCTCTGTTGGACTATTACTTTGTCCATATATGCTTTCCACTTGCTATCGTTTCAACACCACTATATCGAAATCCAACCATCTGTGAGCTTCCCGTCCTCATTTAGCTTGTGGACCTTTCCCAGCGACTATTAATCCACTTATGTCACTGAAGAATATATACCACAAACCATATAGATGTGATACTCTCCCATTGTTGTTTTTCAATCATATGTATACCAGCGTATGGAATTTGGTTGATGAAATGCATGAAATGAGTCAATGATGATGATGATATCTATAGTTAATGTGATGTAATCATGTTCTGGAGTGCATGCCTCATGTGTCACTCTGGGGGTGCTCTCTTGGCATTGAAGTCAGTGAGCGTCCCCACATGATGTGTGCTCGGGGTTGGAGGCACTCCGCACGGGAATCCGTCGTCTATCTGTATGTTGGAAGCGGCGTATGCTCGCCACCATGTGCCTAGTGTGACGAATGTGTGTATGCGGTGCCGATACGATAAGTCTAGAATACAACCCTATCCAGGATTTTCCCAGCTGAATATCGATGTGCCAGTGAGGTACAAGGGGGATCCTGCAGATCACCAGTTCCTGGCAAACCGTGCCATACATCTCCATGGTATCCGCAGTGCAGGACCTGTAGCGCACGCGCACCTCAAACCCATTCGCACAATGTAGGAGAACTGAACCAAACGCACAAGCAATAATGTTCGTCAGGAACAACTGGTCCACTCCTCGTAGGACACATCCCGCCCAATTCGCCCTCCCGCGCTCAGAAATCGGACACGCGCCCCTTGAAGCTCCAGTCCCCGCCGTCCTCCGCCCACCGGCCGACAGGCTCGCGCTTCGGGCCGCCACGCTCGCCCGTGACGGGGTTGATGTCGCCATCGAACTCGGCCGGAAGCGGCACAGGCGCATCAGGGTGCCGGGCGGGCGCGGACGCGGAGGCAGGGGCAGAGAGTGGCGCCTGGACGCGGCGCACGAGCTCCTCGAATTCGCGCTGCTGGGCGGGGGGGAGTGGCGGGGGCGTAGGGCGGTAGAGGGGGTGGTCGGAGAAGGTGCGCGGGTGCGCGGGGGGATAGAGAATCGGTTTGAGACGGAGAGGGAGACGCAGGAACCAGGAAAAGCGAAGGATGGGGAACATGTGGAGGTCGATGAGGCAAATATAAAACGTGGTTCGTTGATTTTCGAGACCATGACGTAAGAATGTTATGTAAGCTCATAAAATGGCGGTGCTCGTCGGCGTGGAGTACATCGTCAGGACTCCTAACCGGAGGACCTGACTTCCGCCGGGTTTTAGCACGAGGTGACTTGAAGATGCGCGCACCAACGTCTCACCACTGCTGTCAATACCAATGATAATTTACATTTGTATAAATCTAGCATTGCACTGTAGATGAATCTTATAGTGGAGTCTAAACATAGACGAGTTTCGTCAGTATGATTCGTCATGTTTTGGTCAGCGATCCCCAGTATACGGCCATTTACATCTACAGCTGTCTTTCCCTTTCAGGTTCGTACGATCAAGAAGTGGTGCGGGTTGCAAGATGGTACCTTCGTGGGACTGTAGTATACTGTGCACGTTGTCGTGGCTGTACGCACATAATTCGTTCCATGCTTCCTTCCACAACGTTTTCAGTAGCAGATTCTGCTGTGCAGTCGCGGCCTTTCAGTATCTTATTGCCTGCAAGCCTCCTGCAAAGTCGGCTGCATGATCTTTTTGTCATTGGACTCAACTTGGTGGTGACCAGAAATGGAATGCGTGATGTGTGACAGTGCCTCAATACTGTACAGTACCCCACATCGCTTCTCAGCGATAATCTCGACTCCTGGGACCACCCATGCCCGTGCATTCATCTGAGGCTGGATAAGGGCTTCAGACATTTCTAATGAGCGAGATTTGTGGCATATCTCATGCACAGCTAAGCAGATGATATATAAATTGCGCTTTTGGGTAATTTCTGAGTTTTTGGGTAATAGAATATTATTAATACAGTTTATTGACTGAAACTTATGGTCCGAAGGTATACACAGAGTAATGCAAAAAGTCTGAGGGTGAAATGTTAGTTGTCAAACGACAGTGGATCGTTGGCCAGTCAACGACTGTTCGCCGTCCCTCTCCTAGGACGACGCGGTCATTGGGCGCGACCCACCCCCAAACCCCGTCGCCTGCCATCATCATTCTACGTACTGTCTGTAATCAATTCAGAGTGTGCACGCGCCAAGCAATCATGAGGGCGCAAAAAAGCGCCATTGCGGTCTGCACCGTGACAGTCGCTCGCTAGGACGTAAGGTGTGTGTACTTCTTTGACCAAAGTCGGTGGGTTAGAGTTAGATAACGCTGACAACAGACGACGGGTAACATGACAGATGCCAACGGAACCCCTTTTGCGTGGGTGGAGTTCTCGACATGGACGGATGTCGGAAAAATGAGGCGAGAATTATATTATAAGTGAAGACGTAATGCTGGACCGAGTTTTCTGACCGAGATAGTCTTCCAGCTTGGTGCCTTGCCGCAGGAACGTGCTTAGCAAGAGGTATTTACATTCAATTCATCGCACACAGATTATCATGACACACCGACAGTAACCACATTGAATTCAAATTTTGCGTCTGCGTCCTCTCTCCTTCATGACTTCTCCCTTCATCTTGTATCCTGGCCACCTTCCTTCTTATGCACCATCAAGTGGCTCGTTCCAGCTCCCTGACTAATCTCTCGAAGGAACATACCCTACCAGGGTCTCACGACAACTCATATACGTATCCTATTTACTCATCCACCGCAGGCCCTTCTGTGAACAAGAAGCGCAAAATAGAGCGTGCCTGCGATGCTTGCCGTCGACGCAAGACACGCTGCGACGGGCCTAAGATGTCCAACAACATCTGCTCAAACTGTATCCAAGGTCGAAAGAATTGCACATATCTGTGAGTAGTCTGGCACCCCATGCGACATGGCACTCTTGAGCATGAAACACCCCCGCTGCTGCAATGTCTTTGCATATGGCAGCGAAACCTCACAACCGCGTGGCCCGCCCAAAGCGTAAGTAAACATACGCTACCGCGGCCTCCAGAAATTATGTCCTCATCATGTACACAATCCACAGGTATGTCATCAGCTTGGAGGATAGAGTAGAGAAAATGGAGGCGCTGTTGAAACGAGTAAGTGCTGGTTTGTCTCAAATATTCTTAATGTTATATTCGCCATTCGGACGCTTCGTGATCGTGAAGGGATGTAAGCCCACCTGCGGTGGCTCGTTGACCTAACTCTTCCTCCTAACTCGTCGGTCGTTGTCTGATGTGTTCTTTGCGTTTGACCTTACAGCTGCAACCGGAGGTCGACTTCTCTGACGAGCTAGGGCCGCCGATCGTTCGTAACTCATGGAAGATAGATTCCCCGCATCTGCCTGCTACTGCATCTTCCGCCGTAGAGCAGAAGACATCGGCCGCCAACTTGGCACCTCCCATACCTTTCACCGTTCTGCCTTCCATGGCAAATTTACCACAACTTAGGAAGGCCCCTTCTTTGACATTTTCGATCGGCGTACCGTCCGATCGAGACTACGATGAGTTCCCATCAGAAGATGATTTGTCCTCAGAGGATGAGACGTCCAAGCTCTCCAGAACAATAGGGCGTCTGACTCTACATGAGCTCCATCCATCAGAAAAAGGCGATCGTTCACTTGATACCCGCGTGCGGTTTCACGGCAGCAGCAGCTCCTGGGCTCTCGTGGATGTCACGCGCCAGTTCAAGATGCAACACCTCAGCCAAGTCGCGGGTGCGGATGGTGACTCTACAGAATTAAAGACCCAGACGCACCGGGCTGGTCGCCAAAAGGGCTTGATACGAAGAAAAGATTTTTGGAAGGCACCGCCTGTGAGTAGTCTTTTGCTCTCGCGAAGATTGAGCCATTTCACGAGTACCATCTTGGTATTGTCTGGAACTTGCTACATGATTGATTACGATTCCATGATTGACGATTTGCTGCAGTGGGAACTCTCTTGGGAAAACGTTCATGCCACCTCTCCCAGTGATTTTCAGAGCCTGCGCACGCAGTTCCCTCCTCCGGACCTCGCCGAAAAGCTCATAGATCTGTATTTCTTTCATTACAATAACATGTTTCCGATCCTTCACCGCCCAACATTCGAACGCCAGTTCAAGGATGCTCTGTACGACCGGGAGGTATGGTTCGCATGTTCATGCATGGAGATGTTTGCATTGGCTAGCCGATATTCGGACGATGAGCGCGTGCTGTTCGACGAGTCATCGGATAAGCCACCGGACGGTAATGGCGCAAAGTGGCACAAAGCGGGGTACAAGTACTATTTCGCGGCTATGAGTGCGTTATCCCACCTCATTGCGCATTGCTTGATTGATCTCCCGATGATAGATGTGGTGCGGCAGAAGCGGTCACTCATGAACCCGGTGTCATTATTCGAGGCCCAGACGCTCTGTGTACGTGCTTCTTGCCTTTCAGTGTACCTTTAATGGAAACAACAAATATTGAGAATTCCATCTATATTGTCTTATCTATTATTGCACACGAAGATAACTTACGCAGGTTTCATAGTTGACGACTCAGTTCGTACGCGACAGCCGCTGGCACGGCTGCGAATGGACCGTCATCGGTATTGGCGTTCGGAAGATTCAGGACGTCGGGGCACATCGTCGAGAATCTTACGGGTCAAAACCCAGTGTCGAAGGCGAGCTTTGGAAGCGCATATGGTGGTTTCTCGCTGCATTCGACCGTATACGGAGTGTGACTCTTGGACGGCCTTATCTGAGTCGTGAAGAGGAGTAAGTTTTTTACAGCGTTGTCATGGCGCTCCTGATGCTGATACATATCCACAGTTTCGATGCCGAGTTGCCCTTGGAGGTGGATGACGAGTACTGGGAGAACGAAGATGGGACGCCGCTCTTCCGGCAGCCCCCTGGCAAACCGTCAAAGGTCGTCGCATATAACCTCTGGCTTAGGTTGACAGAGATCTCCGCATTCACTTTACGAACTTTTGTTGGTAGCACGTCTATTTCTTCGTCGTGCCTCTTGCTGATTGATATTGATGATCTTTGAATGCAGTATGCTATTAGTAAATGGAAAGGACCACTAGGCTTGAAAGGGGACAAGCGACCCGAGGCAATCATGCAACAAATGAATGCAGCTCTCACGGAATGGGCAAACGCTGTACCTTCTTATCGTATGTTGATGCATGTATCACGATGGCCTTACTTATTACCCCAACGCTTCTGCAGTCCGATGGTCATCCGACATCGAGGACCCAATACTGGCCAACCAGTCACTCACCCTCTATATGACGTACAACTTGATTCAGATCCTTGTTCATCGTGCTTTTCTACCACCGTCATTGTCTGGGTTGCGTGGACTAGGTGACCCACAACAAGCGACGTCGCCTGGCCAGATTCATGCTTTGACCAATCTTGCGATCGCTGTGAATGCTGCGAAGTCGGGCACACGGTTGCTCGTAGCTATCCGGGAGCGCAAGCTGTCCAATGTACCTCTTCTACTGCAAGCAACGGACATCGTTTTGGCGGTCTTATGTCTGAATGTGTGGGTGCTCAAGGCGAGGGAGAAGGCCAGGCGGGAGAGGGGGATGGAACCCAATTTGGCTGCAATTCATGCGATTGATGCATTAATGAAGGACGTCACATCACTTGTCCAGGGACTCGAGTGGGCCATGCCACGATGGGAGAATGCTGAGGAAATTCTGTGAGTTTGAAGTTCTGGACCGAACTCCTTACGGATATCTACTCATATTGTCTGTCAGCTCATACTTGAAAACAGCTATTCCTACCGCAACAGATGAGCCCGATAACCTGGACGATATACATATTGAGATCATGCCTTCCGCGGACCATGAACAACTTTCAGAGACGGCAAGCGTGTCTGGCGTTGGCGATTTTACCGGCCACATACAGCAAGGCTTCTACTACCCCGAAGCAAGGAGCGCATTCTGCTTTGGAGAGGTGCCACAAGTCTCGCCACAACAAGCGTTCGACTCGCAAGCTAACTTCTGGGGCATGCCATCGGATATCCCGCTGGAGTACTTCCAGCCGGGACAAATCTTTGTCGGCCATCCCTCCCGGTCTGTTAACACAACCGACATGGGTGACTGGATGTATCCCCTCGGGGTCTCGGCGCCACCGCCTTGCGCCGTTATGGCGCACGGAGACGTCTCCTACACGTCCCTGCATAATCCATCCAGCATGCCGCTACCCATGGATCCAGATTTACATGCAGCGTACAACACTCCTATACAACAGCCACAATACGCAGATGTCCCTCCAATGGGCCATGTCTACCGTCCGCAGCCAGCCATGGAAGACAAATTCCCCTACATCGTCAGACCCCAGATCAAACGGGAAGACGTCCACGATGATTTCCCGTTTTACACTCCTACCTTCGGGGCGCACTCTGGAGCAGGCTTACCGCTTGTGCCAGGGCCGTCTAGCTCCCATGCATATGCTTGCGAACATATGTCTGGTAATACTCACGACCAGTACAATAGAGGCCACAAGTAGGTATCCATTCGTCCGGCTTGATACGTCCAGAATCTAGGCTGATGCTGCTCTAGTAGCACACAGGGCCTCGAGAATTTCATGGAGTACATGGACATGCCAGGGAATGCACAATATTCCGGCAGCGATAGTACAAACTGTAGATCTATGCAGTAAATTGTGTAGAGCAGTCTCATCTGTTTTGCAAGCACTGTCTACTGGTTCTTCCTATGTTATCGTATCGCACGCCGTTGCTCGCCGTCACGCTTTATCTTGGAGCCGTAGGCATGCATCTCGTGCCGTTGTCGTTTGTACACGACCGTAAGAGAATATACGTTGCGTTGATTGAGCACTTTCTTTGTATGGAGGATATCCAGGGACGCCGTACATACCCATTACGCATACTAGCTCCTGCCTCTACTTTGCATCATTTTGCTACTCGGGTCTTCAGCACTCCGATAATATTGCAATTCCTCCTGATAATGTGCTGTGTGCTCCTGATCAGATGGCGGGTTACCCCAGAAGGGCTTGAACGAGCTCTAAGGGTTTCGGAAGCGGAGGTGGTTTCCGTCAGCTGATGCGTGTCTCAAGATGCGGATTCCCGTCCAGCGCCTCACGCGCCGCGTTGGAAATCGCGTTGAGATACCGGTCATGATGTGGATGACGGCAGATGGTGCGGCGTCCAGGGGGCGCAGCACAGGCGCGAGGTGCGTGAACGAGCGCAGGGCACCACGTCGTGGGGATAATCATGATGCGCACGTGAAGGTGTGACACCGAAAAGCTGGACTTGGTAGCGCCGGAGCATGCAGCGAGCGCCTGCCGGGGCGCAGGTGGGGGCGCAGGTCAGCAGGCCGGTGTGCACGGCGGCGAAGGCGTGGGGGTCTGTTAGGGTTTAGCGTGCGCGAGCAGCCAAACACCTATATACAAGGTTACTGGGACCCTCCGAGGCGAACACAAGAGCAATAAACTGCGATTGCTGAGAAGTAACAAATGACAAGATATAATGAAGGAGGTTGAGATGCCTTTCCTCAACATATAGTAAGTCTGTTTTATAGTACTTGTAACTACTGTGGTGATGACTGATGAAACAAAGAGATGCATAATGAGGGGGGTTACAGCCCCTTAGTAGCTCCACTGCCACATGCAAGTGGAGCAGAACAATAAAGAAATCGATAGAATGAAGCAACATATTGGTACGCATTTCCAGTTTCTGACAAGGTCTCGAGGACGGTATGGTAGAGCACGGGCTCGACTCAGTTGCAGATGGTGGTGCAGATGAGAGCGGGCGTGCATGCAGTTGCGGATCAAGTGCGCATGACGAGCTCGCAGATGTTCCGGACGCGCTCGATGGGAAGAGTCGGATGTTGATGCGTAAGTTGGTGTGTCGTGATTATGTGATAGGGGCGCTATACTATGCGATAGCTGCTACTTCGGTATGTTCTTATGTCTATGGCAGTTGGGGTTCGAGCACTAAACGAACACTGTGGGCCATGGTGGCTTTACGGCAGGAAGAAGCATTAGACTCATGTCAACTGCCGCTGAGAACGGTATGTAGAGGTTCATGAAAAGGTTGAGGTGCAAAATGTTGGAACAGCAGCGGAGATAACATAAGAATGTTCATTCCTTCTACAAACAAGGGCAAACACCGAGAAATGCCAGCTGGTTTGCGACTGAACTTCGGCGATTCATTTCATGTCTCTCCTCCCTAGAAAGCGTCCCCCGTTGCCCAGGGATTTCCGAAGAAATGCAAAACCTTCGTCAAATCATTCCCTCTACATCGACCGCAGCGTCATCGTCCTCAACAAACCTGCAGGCCTCATATCACAGGCCCACCAACCCTCCTCAGGCCCAGCAGTCCGTCTTCTGCACACGCTGATTCACAACATGCAATCAAGTCACTGATTCATGCACGCTATCCTGCAACCCTCTAGTCAGCTAGCTTGCATCCTCCTGCCCAGACAGACTTTGATGCCCTTCTCTTCGGTAAATATGTTTTTCATGCGCGCTACCCTTTTGTCGTGTCTACCCGTCTCCCTGATGGCGTCGTAATGACTTGCAGATCTGAAACGAAAACATGACCTTGAATCGCTGCCGTATCCCGTGCACCGTCTCGACAAGGTGAGCTCTTGTTTTATCGATCGTGTCCACAGTCCAACACAGAAAGTGCTTGCATTCACTTTGCCTCCCACCCTGTAGCCAACAACTGGCGTTCTCGTACTGGCGCGCTGCCAGCGCATGGCCCACGAGCTCGCACAGCAGTTTCAGACGCACACAGTCGAGAAGACGTACCTCGCCCTCGTGCGTGGCGGTAAGAAGACGTTTCCCACAGAATGCGGCGAGATCAGAAACCCACTCCAAATCGACGACGGGCGCGTGTCCATGCGCGGGCTTGGCAACAAGAAAGCAAAGCTCGCCCACACCTCTTGGGAACTGCTTGCGTCGTCTGTGCGTCTCTCCGCTCTTTTCTTTCCCAACGACAGGGTGTCAACAGGCATTTGTTTGCACGGCTTACACAATGGCGCACAGCCGACAGCTCCACTATCGCTTTTGCGCCTGCAGCTTCACACAGGGCTCAAGCACCAGCTCCGCGTGCACGCCGCGCAGGGGCTAAAAGGTGTGTATCATGCTTGGCAACCCTCACTGGCCTCGTGCTCACTCATGCTTCCGCCTACGTATGATGCACCGTCGCCACACCGTCGTCGTATGTCACACACGTCCATATCGTCTCTTGTCTCGATCTTGGCCATTTTACGGCAGCGCCCATACTCGGGGACACACTGCACGGAAGTGAGAAGCTCAGTCCCCAAATTAGCGCAGTGACGCATGTGCCTGAGGACCGTCTCTTCCTCCACGCCTCCCATATCTCGCTCTTCGTGCGTTATTTCCTCCGATCGTCTCCATTTTTATTTCCTCCTCGTTCTCCGCGCGTCAAACTCCCCACGTCTTCGCGCTTTACATCTTTGGTCTTCTCCTAAAGCGTTAGGGGCCGCTGGTCATATTTGGCTGACCGGGTTACTGTAGAGGTACCGCCGCGCAGGATCGAACAAGCGCTTCCGGCTGGGCATCACTGCTCCACTGCCTAGGGATTTTGTACAGCTATGCAACGACATTGACATTCAGCTGGATGAGCAAGTGGTGAAGGGTGGCATAGATCTAGACGGCGTTCGTATAGAGGATGGGCGGATGCCGGACATCGAAGGCCGGTGGGTGGCATGATGTCACTTGCAGTTCCGTATTTCGTACCCCGAAATGTTTCGGTCATGATACCTGACCAATGGAATTCGTTCTACAAGTTTGCCGCCAAGGATACAATTCATGGATTAAATACGAAAAAGGTTCAATGCTTCTGTAAAGCAGTCAGATCCAACTTCGACTGGGATGATGGTTGCGAACAATGCCACAACACTGTTTAACCTCATTCATGCGAATGCTCGCTTTTCTACAATCTGAGGAACATCTATCCAGCAGCACCAGAATCCTTCGCAGGACATCCACTGGATGCCCGTTCAGGTTGGCCATACATGGCACCATGCGAGCCCGTCGTCGGAGATTGCTGCTGCTGTGCCTGGATTTGCGGCGGTGGATATACGTAAGGTGCGCCCACCTGGGCGTATGACGCTGCGGGCACTGGTGGTACACCGGCTTCGGCTGCGGCCCCACGCATAAGTGAGTTGAGCAGCATGGCCAGTCCGCTCATCTGGGAAGCTTGGAGCTGTGAAACATTGATTTCAAGACTCAGCATTGTTCCATTCGCAGATGGACCACGCAGCACAGCGGCCGGCGGGGGATCGGTTGGCGCACTCGAGCCCGTGGGAAGGGGCACGGGTACGATACCTAATGTATGTAGCGCGGGGAGTGAGGATACAGGAAGCTGGACTGGGATAGAGCTTGACGGTAAACAAGGCGCTGTAGGCGGGGCGGCTTGTGCTAATGTAGGGGTCGTGGCAACTGAAGAAGACGCAGTCGATGAGGTCGCTGTGGGAGGAACGTAGTGGGAGATGGTGGGCGCGGTTGGCGCAGAGTACTGATAAACTGGGGTGGTCGAAGAGGGGGTCTGGGCCGCAGTACCATACGCCTGAGCGTAAGGATAGTGATAGCTGCGGTAGTGGTGGGCGTAGACAGGCACACTAGACTGGGGGGAGTAGTACGGCGTGCGTAATGGCATCGCCATTGCACGCTTTTCGCGCTCAATGCGGTCGAGTTCAGTGCGGACAGTGCGCAATTCGACGCTGAGCGAGGTCGTCTCAGCACGTTCAATCTCGAGAACAGCCTGCGCGAGAAAGTATGCCTGATCATCAGGGGAAGTGCGCTAAAAGGCGGAGTTAGAACAAGAAAACACGACAAAAAACGACGTACCTTGCCAGATTTGATGCGAGCACGGCGGAAGCGGTCCTGTAATGTTTTGCGCCGTCTAAGACAGTCCAGCGCAAAACGTGTCTCTGAACAAGATATGAAAACTTTCAGATAACACATGTTGAGCAGGGGAGGATGTAACGCATACCTGAAAGCTCTTCCTTGAGAAGGTCTTCTGCAGTGGCTTTACTCTTACCCTTTCTTATGTCTTCTTTAGGGTGCTGGAAGACGTGGTGAGGAAGCAGACGGCTTATTACATCCTCGACATCGCGAAATGGAGTATCTACATCGGGTAGGATGACGGCAATATGGTCTGAAGCAAGGCAGGAGGCGATTCTGTGGCCGGGGAGGGATGATGAGGCTGAAAGGAGCGAAAAAAAACGCACAGATCATACCTTGCTGCCACACGCGCAGAGATCACGTCTTCCTCTGGCGTAAGGGTGACATGAGGGGGTCTTTTCCGTAGAAAATGGAGTAGGGGAGCGGGCAAAGAGAGGTTGTCAGGGGTGGGGACGAGGTCATCGACTATACGTGCAGGGGTTGTCGGGGAACTCTGCGAGGGAGAAATAGAAAGCGGGGGGTTTTGAAGAGGCGACGAGGGTACAGAATCGAGGGCTATGGGGTGGTCTGAAGCAGGAGACGGTGTAGACGACAAGCCCACCAATTTCTCCATCCCCGCCCGTTTGGTGTGATTTGGCAGCCTCGGCCCTCGTGACCGCGTGAATACGCTTCCTGCCTCTCTTCAGGGCAGGCAAAATTCCACTACAAATTCTCGCTCGTACATCATTCTGATCTACCTACTCATCTCCCTCTTCTCCCTGTGTACCAGACGTCTCGATCGCCTTGCTTTCCTCTGCTTTCAGCTTAATCGCGGCTTTCACCTTCTTCACCAGTTCCGTAGCAGCATCGGCGTCTTCGGCGTTGCTCACAGCCACCCTCTGTAGATACTCCTGCGCCAACTCCAGGTCTCCCCCTCCTCTCTGGAAATGGTATCGCGCTATGTACACACAAGACTTGGCGTACTCTGCGATTGGCTTCACTGCAGGGGTTTAGAAACAAAAGTTCAGCCGCACTTCCAGAGCTCATATCAGTGACCTTACACATGGCTCTACTTATGTCAACCACTCGGTGGTGATACGCAACAGCTTCCACATATTCCTCCAAGTCGTCATGCAGCTTCGCAAGCTTCAAATTAATCGTGACCTCGTTCACGTCTGCGCCTAGTAATGCCCGTTTCAAACATTCAATGGCTTCTTGTAATCTACGGCAGTGCACAACAATAGATGAGACCATCTCAAAAACTGATATTGATATGAAACCCTACCGTCCCATCTCCTCATAACTAGCGCCCTGCGCTTGCCACAGACGCACATCGTATGGTCTTATAAACCTGATATGAGCAGCGTTTTCGTCCAGGACCAATAGGCCTACCTCAGAGCAGTTGCGTGCTGGTAATAATGCAACGCATACTGGTGCATGTTGAGCAGCTCGTAAGCTTGTCCAAGTCCATACCAGGCTCTGTAATCCTTCCTATTGACGTCTGGGTTTGTCAGATCATCAGACTGATCCAGAAAATCACCGAACCATATACATACCTACGGCTCTACGATACGCTTCGATGGCTGCATGTGAATTTTTCATCTCAACATATTCATGGCCCATCAAAGTCCATGCAGAAAGATAAGTACGGTCCAATTGTGTCGCTCGACGAAAGTATTTTATCGCTTTTTCGTGTTCCGCGCGTAATGAGTAATGATTCCCTAGCAACGCATTGTGATCAAACAGTATCGATACAATACGAATGGATTGACTTGACTTACCTACTAAGCAGCATACTTCTGGTCGATCTTTATCCAAAGTAAGGAAATCATGCGCAAGTTTTGACAGCTTCAATCTATTTTCCGTGACGTATAGGATATTGGAGTAGACGTCAATATCGTCGACGCGGTACGGGTCCATGGCCAATATCTTTTGGAACTGGATCTCCGCCTGTCCAAAGTCTACCAATGACGTAGGCCAGTCAGCAGATAGACATGATCGGCTAGCAGTAGCAAACCGTGTAGGTGGTAGAGCACACAAGCGCGTAGGCTCATGACCCACAAGCTCTGAGGAAAGTAATCCGAGCTAAGTAACCGATCGCAAAAATTGAGTTCGTTTTCCGAGGGTTGGTGGAGCGCATTCAACGTTCGAATTTGGAAGAGATAGACCAATGGGTGTGTTGAAGGCAGCGGCATTAGAGGGAGAAGAGCTGATAGCTAGAGCATTTTAATCATTAGACTCAAACCAAGCCGACATAAACGTACTTCTTCGCCGTCGTTGACCAAATTGCTCAACAGCGTCCATGCTGACCAGTTCCAGACGTATCGCTGCAGCGAGAGGAGGGTGCATTCTATTGCTTCTTCTCGCCTGTTAAGCCGACAAAGGAGTAAACCCCGGCTGTCGGAAGATCGTCTCAGACGCTGGCAACTGCTAGGCATCGAGCCTAACAAACGGTCTCACAGGAACAATATCCACGCATCCATTTTGTTGTCCACTTTTGTTGCTGAGTCGTAGATTTTCAATAGCTGTGGGTTAACGGGCACGCCAGGCTGGTGTCGTTCGCCTGACCCAATTCGTCTTGTCCAAATGAACCGACCGATGGGGACACAGAAACGACGCACCGTCTAGCTTGTTCCAGTCAACCATTGCTTGCTTCTCGCTAGCCTTCGCGACTCAGGGATCACACACAGGACTTTCCCGG
This sequence comes from Albatrellus ellisii, assembly GCA_003314395.1. Classification (NCBI taxonomy): domain Eukaryota; kingdom Fungi; phylum Basidiomycota; class Agaricomycetes; order Russulales; family Albatrellaceae; genus Albatrellus; species Albatrellus ellisii. The sequence goes on along the minus strand of QLPN01002044.1, from coordinate 2,326 downwards.
GAAAGGATCACGTACCAGATACGTGCTGTATAGCTTGAGGAATTTTCCTCGAGTGCTCGAGCAGCTGCGCAGCACATGTGCGGCCCGAGCGAACTCACGCGTGTCGAAGCAGGCATTTCCAGCCGCAAGGGTGTCTTCCTCGTTTTGTTCTATGCCCATTTCTGGTATGCGAAGTCCGATGTCACCTACATCGCTCGCAAGTGGGGGATGTAGGTGTTGCGGAGGAAGTGGAGGGGGTGGCATGGATGATGGTGACGTCGGAGGGAGGTGGAGCGTCAACGAAGCATGAGGGATCGTTGTGGGCTCATGGGGGACACGCGGGCGCGCCGGGGTGGAAGTGGTGAAGGTGGGGAGGTCAGTCATATTGCTTTGGCGCTTGGCTTCTGGTATAGAGGCTAGGAGCTCTGCAGCCCTAGAGTAATGATACTTGCACATGTGGATTTGCACTAGATGGAGAGCGCTCACCACTTGGAAGCATGGTGTAGGCCTCTACCTGCACAGTCCTTGACGGCGTTGCGCAGGGCCTCAACCATCTCGCCATCGATTACGTCTAATGCGGCCATTTATGCGGCAACTCGAACGATGAGGCAATGGAAGTGGTAGGGGCAAAAACAGGGACACGTTGGGTTACTAGTGGGAGTTCTCACGGGATGGGCCGGCTTGCAAGTAGACTCAAGCTACTCTCAGGCTCAATCCTGTTATTAGCTATTCCCGTCTCGCTCTCCGTCGGGCGGTAACAAGCATCATCACATTCTCTCTCTACATTTTATTGCTTCCTTCGGTGCGGTCGCTCGGCCTTGTCCTGCTCTTACATCCCTGGATGATGGGACCTATCTACTTGACCCTCCTTACACTCTTTCTAATCAGGCTGTGTTTTGCGTTCGCGCCGCAGAGAGTTCAAAAACCGAGACGGTCCAAGACATGCAGCCTCGCTGTATTCCTTGGCTCTGGTATACTTTTTTCCGTCATTATTTCCACTCACAAACCGCTCATCATCTTCATGCTTCAGGCGGCCACACCTCCGAGGCTCTTTCAATCATCTCCACCCTTGATTTCTCCCGCTACAACCCTCGGACGTACATCGTAAGTACGGGAGATACACTCAGCCTTCAAAAAGCCACCGTGCTCGAGGGGATTAAAGTGGGTCATATCTCCTTGCGCCCAAGCTTTTGAATACGTCTCCATTCCAGTCCTCAAACCATTCCATTATTGTTATTATATGCAGAATAAGAATCCTTATAGAGACGACTACAGATTCATAACTATCCCCCGGGCGCGCCGAGTTCACCAGAAGCTCCTCTCAACACCACCAACAGCTATTTACTCTCTTTTAATTTCTGTTTATCATATCACCGTCGCTCCGCTCCTATTGGCTAACCAATCGCGCCAATCGTGTCCCGAGGTGCTTATTTTAAATGGACCGGGTACATCTGTCATGCTATGCCTCCCTATCTTGCTTAATCGAGTGCGTATACTTTTTCTTCATTTCCGGACTTGGAATTGCTGCTCTACTCAATTCCCGGATCCCCAGTTCCTTGGACTGCCATCGCCCAGAGTAATCTACGTAGAATCGTTTGCGCGCGTCAACTCCCTCTCTTTGTCCGGCAAATTGTTGCGTCCGATCGTTGATAGGTACGTCACTTGCGCGCTGCACTGCTGCTTGTTGTTCATCTCAGCGTGTGTATTGCCAAGCTTTGTTGTTCAGTGGCCTAATCTCCAAGACAAGTGGCGGGGTGTCTATCGCGGGTGGTTGGTCTGACTTGACCGGTACTTCCTGTCTCATTGCTGGTCCACCTTTTTCCTAGAAGATCAGGTTTGGACCCGCGGACTTCGATGTTCGGACTGTCCATTCTTTTGTAACTTATAATGAGTTGATTCACACGTGGCTGGACCGACGTGCCTCCAGACGTCGTTGGTTGGCATTAATGTTCGGTTAAATCAGTCCTATTTGTCTCATCTAGTACCTGAACTATAGGTATGGGTGCTGGAAAAGATCAATTAAATTAAATTGTTTGATTCAGAGGGGAGTGTGTGATACCTTGTCCATGTTATGAGGCATTTGCTTTTGCACCTTGTAATGATTTTCTTTTTTTCTTTTTTCTTTCATACTTACTATTAGAGTGTAGTATCAAGTACAGCTGTGAGCTTAGCTCCAACTCTATATAGTAAGGACTTTGTTGATCAGTGAACCTTACTGTTTTGTACTACCTTTAGGACTTGTCTTTAGTATAAGTAGTTGAAAGCCTGGTGGTCTTAAACCCCAGTCTTGTCAACTTTGCAATCTAGGGATTCTCTTTCACTGCATGTGATCTAAAACACACCTTCC